>CM059188.1:120799071-120849407 GCA_030323885.1 Branchipolynoe longqiensis
CCACCTCTTGGCTGGGGTTTGCTAGGAACGATGACGTCACACCTGAGCTGGTACCTGTAGGATAACAGCTACCACTACAAGTCCTATTCCTTGTTTTAATGCTTTTTTAAAAATAACCCAGATTGTCAGCTTATACGATCCTGAAATACTTTAAATCCTATTTTGCTGTTCTTATATTGGTTATTAAAACAAATAAGTAGGTTTTAGATTAAGCCACCATTTTTTCCACCCCGAGCACGGAGAAGCGTATTCATTTATTCAATCCTAGCATGCGCCAAAAGGTGGCTCGGGTGACCCGAGTTGATTAATCGATTACGCCCCTAGAAGGAATCTTAGTTACTTAAATAGAAGCTGTTACTGATGAAGGTTATCATGTCCAACATTTATTATGTGTGTGCACCAATTTTATTTTGCATGGTTACTTCAAATTTGTCATGTGCGCCGTGTGCGTCATGTGCGTGTTGTGCATCATGTGTGTGGTGTACATGGTGTGTGGCGTGTGCATTATGGGTGTCATGTTATCATGTGCGTCATGTGCGTCATGTGCGGGGTGTGTGTGGTGAACGTCATGTCCATGGTGTGTGCCATGTGCATGATGTCCGTGATGTGCGTCAAGAGCGTCATGGGCCTCATGTGCATTATGTGCATGGTGTGCGTCATGTGTGTGTTGGGTGTCACATGCGTCATGTGCATGGTGTGTGTCATGTGCTCATGTGTGTCATGTGCATGATGTCCGTGATGTGCGTCATGGGCGTCATGTGCGTGTTGGGCGTCATGTGTGTCATGTGCATGGTGTGCGTCATGTGTGTGTTGGGCTCATGTGCATGGTGTGCGTCATGTGCTCATGTGAGTCATGTGCTCACGTGCGGGGTGTGTGGGGGGAATGTCATGACCGTGGTGTGTGTCATGTGCATGGTGTCCATGATGTGTGTCATGTGCGCCATGTGCATGATGTCCGTGATGTGTGTCATGTGCATCATGTGCATGATGTCCGTGAGATGAGTCATGTGCGCCATGTGCGTGTTTGGCGTCATGTACGTGATGTGTGTTATGTGTGGGTTGTGTGTCACATGCTTGTTGTGCATCAAGTTTGTCATGTGCGTGTTGTGTGCCATGTGTGTGCTATGCGTCATGTGTGTCATGCGCACAACAAGCTTCAGTTATCAGGCATACAGGACGTGCCTCGCAGAACCAAAGTCGCCTCGACCAACCAGACGGCGCCTGACATAGCGACTGGGCGCGAGGCGTGCGGACCGGAAGTGGGTAACAAGACAGCTGTCATGATTGGTCCGTGGCGGGAATGCGAGCGGGGCTGCTGGAAGGTCGTCTGCTGGTCACACGACTCGTTCACCGGGACGGGTGGCAGACACTATCCAACACTGCCTCGCCCAGTCTGAGGTCGAGGCTGTGTAAAATAATAAACCACGTGATGGCCCGGCGTCGGTCAGACATGTTCACATTCATCTTCATTATCGCCCACCGGGCCAATCTGATTGCGCCGAAATTCGTCTGAATTACACTACCCCCCTTCCACATACCCCCACCACCCACCACCCACCACCCACCACCTACCACCCACACCCACCACCCACCTCTCACAGACCCCACTCTCCGTCCCCCTCCGCCCCCGCCCCCCACCTGGACACGCCCCGCCCCCTACCGGAGCAGCCAATCAGAGCCCAGCCGACGGGCGCCGCCTGGAGGGCGCCGCCTGCCTCTGCCATGACCGGAAGTCTCAACCACGACGGGCACCAGGTGGCGTTGCAGTGCGGGTGGGAGTGTAGGCGTAGGGGGTGTCCTGGGGTAGGATTGAGTATGGTTATGGGGGTTGTGGGGTATGACTATGTGGGTGGTGGTGGGGTGGGGGTGGGGTCCTGGGGTAGGGGTAGGATTAAGTAGGGTTAAGTGGGGTGTTGGGTGGGTGTTGGTGTGGGTGTTACTATGTGGGTGGTGGTGGGGTGGGGGTGGGGTCCTGGGGTAGGGTAGGATTAAGTAGGGCCACGTGGTGGTTTTGGGGTGGGTGTTGTGGGTGCTATGTGGGTGGGGGTGGGGGTATGGGGTGGGGGTTAGGATTGAGTATCACTATGTAGGGTGGTGGTGGTGGTTGTGGGAGGGGGGGAGCCTGGGGTGGGGTCAGGTGGAGTAGGATTGAGTAGGGCTATGGGGTGGGGGGGGGGGGGGAGTAGGACTATATGAGTGGTGTTCGGGGGGAGGGGTATAGGAGACTATACTGCAGAACAGAGCCCTAAAAATCTGTCTAAGAGTAGACAAGCTGCACCCCACTTATGACATACACAAAAGAACCAAAGTGAAATTACTAGAAAATAGGAGAATAATTCACTTGAAAACATTAGCATATAGCTATAGTCAAAACAATAAACTCCTAACAAAACCACAAAGGGCTACTAGAGCAAATAATGCACCACTACTAAAGCAGACCAGAAGTCAAATAAAAGCTCATGAGAGAAGCACTCTGGAAATGGCTGCCAAGGTGTGGAATGCCAAAACGGTAAAGGAACGATAAATTCCTGACCTAAAAACTTACAAAAAATATCTGTGAAAAATAAGGCTAGGAAACCCCCACTAAGCTGCACTGCAAAGGGGCATGTGATATGTCACAGCCCACCGGCGGGACGCCCAATGGAAGGTAACCATGTCAAAAGTAGCCAGATAACACACCACACAGCTACGTACAAGCCTATGATATGTAAATAGGAGTAGGCTAGTCTAGTAATAAGAGTAGAACAAAATAAAAATGATATATGCCAAGAAAATAAAAAAAAACTAACATAGGCTATTAACCAGACCAACCAACTATCTATCTGCTACTGAAATGCAGGCAATCAAATTACTTATCAGCAGCCACTGTGTGGTAAGATAACACCAACACTACAACTGGCCAGCATTGAAAACAAGCCTGGGTATCCAGGCTTATATGCTATGGACAGTATAAATACAGCCTCAATAAAAAACAAATTAAAACAAAGGATGGCGTTAGGTTGGGGTCGGATTAAGTAGAGCTCTGTGGGTGATTGTCTTTGGTGGACTTTTAAAACTTTCATTAGATTTTTTGTTTTAAATTCCAATACTTCTTTTTTGCGCATTCCGAAATAAGGCATGTCCACTTTCATGACCTATACTTGGGAAGCACTGGCCAGATGGGATGGCCGAATGAGTTAGAGCGATCGTCTCCTGTGTTGGTAGATCGTGGGTTCAAACCCTGGTCGAGTCAAACCAATGACTTAAAAATGTATACTTGTCGCTTCCTAGCCTGGCACTCGGCATTTTTAGGATAGGGCAAGGGGCATTAGAATGAGGAAGACCAATCGTCCGCGATTGAAATTTCCCCTGTTTAATCAACTAATGTACCCCAAAAAACAAAAACAAAAAATATCCAGGCATGCAATCTTAACGCTCAACCTGTCCTGATATGACCTTATATGTTTCTAGGACATAAGTCAAAATAATAGAACCTGTTATTGCTTAAGCTTATTATGCTCAGCATTTAACCGTGAATGCAAACATTAATTTGGCACTTCTAATACATCAAAAGTCAGCATTTTAGAATAGAATTTGCCTTAAACTTCAAGCAAATAATAATGATCAAATTGTATGTAAAAATTCCAGCAGACAATTATGCAGTACTAACATTGTGGGCGCTAAAACATGCCCAGCTACAAAAACACGTAAAGCCTCCATTGAAATGAAGGCTAATCCGTGAGCGATATTAGGTGTTGGAGCCAACATGGCCGAATTAGGATGGAGACGAGATGTGACATGAATGTGAATAGTGGGGGGAGGGTGGCAGGAAGCTGGAAGAGGCCTGCTGGTTCCAGCATCAGGGCTGCACAGGTGGGTTGGTGTCAAGGTGAGGACTAGTGTCACAGTGTGGACAGGTGTCAAGGCATGGACTGGTGTCACAATGTGGACTGGTGTCACATTGTGGGTGGCTGATGTCAAGGTGTGGACTGGTATCATAGTGTTGACTGGTGTCAAGGTGTGGAATGGTGTCACAGTGTGGACTGATGCCACAGTGTGGACGGGTGTTACAGTGTGGACTGGTGTCACAATGTGCACTGGTGTCACAGTGTAGGCTGATTGATGTCAAGGTGTGGACTGGGGTCACAGTGTGGACTGGTATCACGGTATGGGACTGTTGTGGCAGTGTGTGCAGATGTCATGATGTGGACTGGTGTCACATTGTGGACTGGTGTCGCAGTGTGGGCTGTGTCGCAGTGTGGGCTGATGTCAACGTGTGGACTGATGTCACAATGTGGACTGGTGTCACAGTGTGGACTGGTGTCACAGTGTGGGCTAGTGTCAAGGGTTGGACTGGTGTCACAGTGTGTGCTGATGTCAAGGTGTGTACTGGTGTCATGATGTGGACTGGTGTCACAGTGTGGACTGGTGTCACAGTGTGTGCTGGTGTCAAGGTGTGGATTGGTGTCACAGTGTGGACTGGTGTCACAGCATGGGACTGGTGTGGCAGTGTGTGCTGGTGTCAAGTGGTGGACTGGTGTCAGAGTGTGGGTTGGTGTCAAGGGGTGGACTGGTGCCACAGTGTGGACTGGTATCACAGTATGGACTGGTGTCACAGTATGGACTGGTGTCACATAATGGACTGGTATCACAGTGTGGACTGGTGTCACAGTATGGACTGGTGTCACAGTGTGGACTGATGTCACAGTATGGGCTGGTGTCACTGTGTGGACTGGTGTCACAGTATGGACTGGTGTCATAGTGTGGACTGATGTCACAGTATGGGCTGGTGTCGCAGTGTGGACTGGTGTCAAGGGGTGGAGTGGTGTCACATTGTGGACTGATGTCACAGTAGGACTGGTGTCACAGTGTGGACTGGTGCCGCAGTGTCGACTGGTGTCAAGGCGTGGACTAGTGTCACAGTGTGGGCTGGTGTGAAGGGTGGACCGGTGTCACAGTGTGGGCTAGTGTCAAGGGGTGAACTAGTGTCACTGTGTGGACTGGTGTCACAGTGTGGGTTGGTATCACATATGGACTGGTGTCACAGTGTGGGGTGGTGTCAGTGTGGACTGATGTCACAGTGTGGATGGTGTCACAGTGTAGAATGGTGTCAAGGGGTGGACTGGTGTCACAGTGTAGGCTATTGTCGCAGTGTGGCCTGGTGTGACAGTGTGGGCTGGTGTCGCAGTGTGGACTGGTGTCAAGGGGTGGCCTGGTGTCACAGTGTGGGCTGGTGTCGCAGTGTGGACTGGTGTCAAGCGGTGGACTGGTGTCACAGTGTGGTCAGTAAAGAGTACATAGCATACAGTGCATAGCACATAGTGTGCACTGTATAAGGGGTGGTGAGGTGGGGTAATGGTGGGATAGTGCATAGCATATAGTGCACACTGAATAAGGGGTGGTGAGTTGGGTTAGCCGGTGGATAGAGTATATAGTAGATAGTGCATAGCATATAGTGTGCAATGGATAAGGGGTGGTGAGTTGGGTTAACAGTGGGATAGAGTTTATAGTAGACAGTGCATAGTATACGGTGCACAGTGGATAAGGGGTGGTGAGTTGAGTTAATGGGTGGATATAGTGTATAGTAGATAGTGCATAGCATACAGTGCACACTGGATAAAGCATGGTGAGTTGGGTTAGCGGGTGGATAGAGTGAGTAGTAGATAGTGGATAGCATGCAGTGCACACTGGATAAGCTGCGGTGAGTTGGGTTAACGGGTGGATGGAATGTATAGTAGATAGTGCAGAGCATACAGTGCACACTGGATAAGGGGCGGTGAGTTGGGTTAACGGGTGGGCAGAGTGCATAGTAGATATTGCATAGCATACAGTGCACACTGGATAAGCGGCGGTGAGTTCTGTTAGCGGGTGGATATAGTGTATAGTAGATAGTGCATAGTATACAGTGCACACTGGATAAGGGGTGCTGAGTTGGGTTAACAGGCCTGAGAAGAAGTCCTGCTGATTTGTGGTTCAACTGAATAATTGAGTGAAATGCTGTCAAGATGTTGACAGTTATTAAGTAGGGCGAGAATTTCGGTCTGCAGACAAGCTTAAATAGTCTAAATATTGCTAACACTAACACTGTAAGAGTGCTAGCACTATTTAAGCTTGTTTGTTGGAATGTTACGTCTTGGCACCATCTAGGGCCATATCGGGACGGGTACCGCTTGTGACGTTGCATATCAATCAATCAATTTCAATTCAATTCTTTTATTTTAACTCTCTGCAAGGTATGTTTACAATAAATTGAGGTGATACAATAAATGCATACAAATTCCTTACAGACAGAAAGGATCCCAGAAAAGCGATGCTTATCTAGCTGGTGGCAACTTCATACTGCTGCCATACTGATAGACCATGCCACCAGCACCATGACTTGATTTCCCACTCAGTCACATTATCCTGGTACTGAGCTTACCAATCCGTGCCCTATCCTAGAAATGCTGGGTGCTAGGCTAGGTAGCAACGAATAGCAAGTTTGTATGTCATCGATTTGACTCAAAAGTGGTTCGAACTCGCGACCTTCCACATGGGAAGCGTGCACTCTACCGATTCGAGTACCGCGGCCGGTCACTATTTAAGCACTCGGTGCTTTTTAGTAATGCGGGTAAAACAAGTTTGTTTGTTGTTGGTTTATGTCCTAGCAACATCTAAGGTCATATCAGGATAGGTACCGACTTCTGACAGTGCACACTCATGGCGACTTTTACACTGGCAACATGACCCAATATCCCATTCAGTCACATTATCCTGATACTGAACAAACCAGTCCTTGCCCTATCCTATTAATGCCGAGCACCAAGCTAGGACATGACAAATATCAATTTTAAAGTCATTGGTTTGACTGGACCGGGAACCGAACGGTAAAACAAGCTAGCACCACCATCATGTGTTAGGACTAATAGGAGGCTAACAGTAACACTATTCCGCAAATCACGCACCGAACCTCATTCCCAACTCAACATGTCTTGGGGCATTTAACATCGTGCCGTGAACTAGGTAAAATTGGACAAGATGGCAATGTTGAAACGTGGGAAGACACGACTGAGCTGGACCTCTTATTGACTTCCGGTTAATAGTGACACTGGCGCCACCCACGGCAGGCCGCCACACTAAAAAACCGCTCTATGGCGAGATCACTACACGCGATGTCACTGCCTACCACCAACGCGCCCTCTGGCGGCTGTGGGAAGAACTAACATTGTGGGGAGAAGCTCGTTGTATAGCATGGTCTGTGGGGAAAAGGTCTTACGGAGGATTTCCACTACCAACTCGCCCTCTGGCGGCTGTGGGAAGAACTAACATTGTGGGGAGAAGCTCATTGTGCAGCATGTTCTGTGGGGAAAAGGTCTTACGGAGGATTTCCACTACCAACCCGCCCTCTGGCGGCTGTGGAAAGAACTAACATTGTGGGGAGAAGCTCATTGTGCAGCATGTTCTGTGGGGAAAAGGTCTTACAGAGGATTTCCACCACCAACCCGCCCTCTGGCGGCTGTGGAAAGAACTAACATTGTGGGGAGAAGCTCATTGTATAGCATGTACTGTGGGGAAAAGGTCTTACAGAGGATTTCCACTACCAACCCACCATCTGGCGGCTGTGGAAAGAACTAACATTGTGGGGAGAAGCTCATTGTATAGCATGTTCTGTGGGGAAAAGGTCTTACAGAGGATTTCCACCACCAACCCGCCCTCTGGCGGTTGTGGGAAGAACTAACATTGTGGGGAGAAGCTCATTGTATAGCAGGTTCTGTGGGGAAAGGTCTTACATAGGATTTACACCACCAACCGGCCATCTGGCGGTTGTGGGAAGAACTAATGTTCAAAGAACCTCACTGTGCGGTATGTTCTATGGAAAAGGTCTTATGCTGTTATAGAAGATTTCCACTACCAATGGTGGTACTACAAGAAGTAGTAATATAGCTCGCAACAACTCGCCGTGCAGTATACTCTGTAGAAAAGGTTGTCTAGGCTAGTTCCACCACCATCCTGCCCTCTGACGACAGTGACAAGAACTAATCTGTGGGTAGTACTAGTAGCTCACTGCGCATGTTCCGCGGTGATTTGGTTTTTGTTGTTTTACGTCCTCGCAACATCTAGGGTCATATCAGGATGGGTACCGACTTGTGACAGTGCACACTCATGGCAGCTTCATAGTGCGGCCCCACTGGGAAATCAGGCCGAAGGCACCATGACCCGATATCCCACTTAGTCACATTATCCTGACACTGAGCTAACCCGTCCTTGCCTTATCCTATTAATGCCTAGCGGCAGGCTAGGAAGCGACAAGTATCAATTTTATAAGTCATTGGTTTGACTCGACCCGGAACAGAACTCCCAATCTCCCGTAAGCGAACCCTGCGCTCTACCGATTCGGCCACCATGCCCGGTGGGGGACAGAATGTCAGTGTGGGACTGTATGTGGGTGTGTGACTGTGTGTGTGATAGTGTATGGGTGTGTGACTATGGGGGTGGGTGTGGCTGACTGAGGGTGTGTGAGGGTGTGCGTGGGTGTGTGATACTGATAGTGTTTGGGTGTGAAAGTGTGTGTGTGTGGGTATGTGACTGTTTGTGAGAGTGTGTGACTGTGTGTGTCTGATAATGTAGGTGTGTGACAGTGTGTGTGAAAGCGTGTGTGGATGTATGGGAACATGTGTGTATTGGGGGTCACGTAGGGGGTGAGAGTGGGCGTGTATGACCGGGTGTGAGAGAGTGTGTGAGTGTGTGGGATGAAGAAATGTAAGAGTGAGTGAAGGTGTGAAAGAGTGTGTGAGTATGTCGGGGTGAAGGAATGTTAGAGTGAGTGAGGGTGTGAGAGAGTGTGTGAGTGTGTGGGATGAAGAAATGTAAGAGTGAGTGAAGGTGTGAAAGAGTGTGTGAGTATGTCGGGGTGAAGGAATGTTAGAGTGAGTGAGGGTGTGAGAGAGTGTGTGAGTGTGTGGGATGAAGAAATGTAAGAGTGAGTGAAGGTGTGAAAGAGTGTGTGAGTATGTTGGGGTGAAGGAATGTTAGAGTGAGTGAGGGTGTGAGAGGGTGTGTGAGTGTGTGGGGGTGAAGGAATGTGAGCGTGGGTGAGTATGTGGGTGAGTGTGTGGGTGAGTGTGTGTGTGCGTATACGTGGGGTTGTGAGGGTGTGTGGTTGTGTGCATACGTGGGTTGGTGCCGGGGTAGGCGTGTGGATGTGTGGGTGCGTGGATGTGTGTGTGAGTGTGTGGGGTGTTACGTAGAGGGGTGTGTGCGTGTGTGTCTGTGTGTGTGTGTGGAGAACTCGCCCGTGTGATGTATGCCCCACGGCACCCTGGAGACCACGACCTTGCTTCTACCTAATGAAGGCAATCAGTGTACTAATTGAAAACGTGTATTACTTGGCCACCAGGCGGCACCACTGCTTAACTTTGCAGCAGCTGAAACACAAGATGAACTGCCTGCAAAGTGACAACCAGCGAGACACCAATAAATCCCCCCCCCCCCACCTTCTCCCGAAAGTCACGCTACCCGTGAAGTAGTCCCATGGGCAGTTTGTGTGGCTATATATGTGCTGTATAAGTATTATACAAGTATAAATAACAGTCCATGGGTAGTGTTCTGTGGTTATATATGTGATGTATAAGCATTATACAAGTATAAATAACAGTCCATGGGTAGTGTTCTGTGGTTATATATGTGATGAATAAGCATTATACAAGTATAAATATGAGTCCATGGGCAGTTTGTGTGGCTATATATGTGCTGTATAAGTATTATACAAGTATAAATAACAGTCCATGGGTAGTGTTCTGTGGTTATATATGTGATGTATAAGCATTATACAAGTATAAATAACAGTCCATGGGTAGTGTTCTGTGGTTATATATGTGATGAATAAGCATTATACAAGTATAAATATGAGTCCATGGGCAGTTTGTGTGGCTATATATGTGCTGTATAAGTATTATACAAGTATAAATAACAGTCCATGGGTAGTGTTCTGTGGTTATATATGTGATGTATAAGCATTATACAAGTATAAATAACAGTCCATGGGTAGTGTTCTGTGGTTATATATGTGATGAATAAGCATTATACAAGTATAAATATGAGTCCATGGGCAGTTTGTGTGGCTATATATGTGCTGTATAAGTATTATACAAGTATAAATAACAGTCCATGGGTAGTGTTCTGTGGTTATATATGTGATGAATAAGCATTATGCAAGTATAAATATGAGTCCATGGGCAGTGTTGTGTGGCTATATATGTGATATATAGTCATTATACATGTATAAATAACAGTCCCCGGGCAGTTTGTGTGGCTATATATGTGATGTGTAAGCATTATGCAAGCATAAATAACAGTCCACGGGTAGTGTTCTGTGGTTATATATGTGATGTATAAGCATTATACAAGTATAAATAACAGTCCATGGGTAGTGTTCTGTGGTTATATATGTGATGAATAAGCATTATACAAGTATAAATAAAGTCGCAAAACCTGTGGTATATATGTGATGTATAAGCATTATACAAGTATAAATAACAGTCCATGGGTAGTGTTCTGTGGTTATATATGTGATGAATAAGCATTATACAAGTATAAATATGAGTCCATGGGCAGTGTTGTGTGGCTATATATGTGATATATAGTCATTATACATGTATAAATAACAGTCCCCGGGCAGTTTGTGTGGCTATATATGTGATGTGTAAGCATTATGCAAGTATAAATAACAGTCCATGGGTAGTGTTCTGTGGTTATATATGTGATGAATAAGCATTATACAAGTATACATAACAGTCCATGGGTAGTGTTCTGTGGTTATATAGGTGTTGTATAAGCATTATACAAGTATAAATAACAGTCCACAGGAAGTGTTGTCTGGCTATATATGTCATGTGTAAGCATTATACGAGTATAAATAAGAGTCCACAGGTAGCATTATGTGACTATATAGACCCCCTTCAATGTTTGTAAACATCGTGTATGCGTGCGCAGCTTGCCTGCAGAACGAATGCACACTGCCATTGATTTTGTCGGTGCGCGCAGTGCAAAACCTCAAATTTATTCAAAATTAATAGAAATGCAGAACCCTAGCCATATACATTTAATATAAGATGTTCATTAAATATGCTTTCTATATGTGTTCCAGGCCGTTTGTTACTAGGTGGTGTAGTTTTAGAAAGCAGATCCTCTATTCTCAACTGTCTTCTGGTTACAGAAAGAGAGGGCGCCCTCATCTCCGGTTCAAGGATACCATCGAGAGAAACCTGAAGCTGAGAGACATTAAGACCGACTCATGGACATCACTCTCACAGCAGAGAGCTAAATGGAGAGTGGCAGTCAAGTAATGAAAGCAGTCTTTGTCGCATCGCGACCGACAGCATGATGATGATGATGATGATGAGTTTTAGATATATTTAAGTTTTTCTCTATGAAGATTGCTCACGGCCATTGACAATGCATTGAGTTTGCCGATACGCGCAGTTCAAAATGCCAATTTCATTCAAAATTAATAGAAATGAAGAACCCTAACCATATAATTTTAATATAATCTGTTCATTGAATATGTTTTCTATATATGTTCCACGCAGTTTGTTTCTAAGTGGTGTGGTTCTAGAGATATTTCACCTTTTCTCTATGAAGATTGCTCATAGCCATTGACAATGCATTGAGTTTGCCGATACGCGCAAGTGCAGTTCAAAATTTCAATTTGATTCAAAATTAATAGAAATGCAGAATCCTAACCTTATAAATTTAATATAATTTGTTCGTTGAATCGGTTTTCTATATGTGTTCTAAGCATGTTTATTTCTATGTGGTGTGGTTTTAGAGATATTTCAGCTTTTCTCTATGAAGATTGCTCATAGCCATTGAGTTTGCAATGTGACAGTGTGTCGTCTTGCAGCCAAGCAGCGCACGCACTGACCTAAATACCTATGTCATCAGCATAGGTCTATATGGGCTGTGTAAGCTTTATACGAGTATAAATAGGAGTCTACGGGCGGTGTTGTGTGGCTATATATGTGCTGTATAAGCATTATACTGGTGTAAATAAGAGTCCATGGGCAATGTTGTGTGGCTATATATGTGCTGTAGAAGCATTGTCATCATCATCATCATGCTGTCGGTCGTGATGCGACAAAGACTGCTTTCATTACTTCACTGCCACTCTTACAATCAATCAATCAATCAAGCCACTCTTACATTTCATGAAAGCTGCCTGCAAAAGTGTTGAAGTGCTGCTGGCTTTTGCAAGTCACCACCGGCACTCTCTCGGGGAGCAAATAGAGGTTTCACACTGGCAAGAACATGTCCAGACAGGCGCAAAACTATTTGTCCCTGCAGCGGCTGGTCGGGAGATGTTGGGAGTTCCAGACATCAACCGCCCTTATTGCTGCCACAGTGACATGGTTTTCTGCTTAGGGTTTGCTCCCTTAGCCTTTGGTTCTGTCAGGAACCTGTACCACAAGGCAGTGGTTTACAACTCTGCAGGGCAGGGGCGTCAAACTCCCTGAGGTATTGCAATACCTACAATACCTGCATACCTAAGCAGGTACAAGTATAAATAAGAGTCTACGGGCAGTTTGTGTGGCATAAGCATTAAAAAATCCTCTTATGCAACTGACAGTGGTCTACATCCGGTGGAGTTGAGGAGGCCGCAGGTGGTGCGACCAGTACAGAGTTGGGTCTTATGCCATTTTATGGAGTACAACAATTATAATTATTCCCTTACGTTTTTTATACTTGCATAATGCGTTATACATCACATTATTATTCGGAAGTTTTCCACCTCAGTACATCCTTTCTCCACCCTCACTAATCTACTGCAGGGTTCTTAATGTTGTCAGTCATCGACTATTCTGCACTGACTACCGCACGCCGCTTGTGGCGCCACCTGTCTGTGCACACATTAGCCTGTCTTGCTATGTGTCCTCACTAAGACCATGAATCGGTCAGTTGGCTGTTGGAGTTTTACATTGTCGCAACATCTTAGGTCATATCAGGATGAGTACCGACTTGTGACAGTGCGCGCTCATGCCGACTTTATAGTGCTGCCCCACTCGGAGACCGGGCCACCAGCACCATGACCCAATATCCCACTCAGGCACATTACCCTGATGCTGAGCCAAAACAGTCCATGCCTTATCCTAATAATGCTGAGCCCCATTTTTTAAGTAATTATTTTGACTCGACCAGGGTTCAAACCCGTGGGTTCGCGATCCCACGATCTACCAACACGGGAGACGAACGCTCAACTCATTCGGCCATTCTGTCTGGTCCTACCATGAAACGTGTATACACAGACACATACACATGTATATATATATATATAGAATATATGTGACATATAAGAATTATGTAAGTATAAAAGTATGAAGACTATTATCACCTTTTTATTCCCACTCCTGTGTTGCTTGACGCTCCATGTGGCGCCCCCTTTGGCTCCTTGCCACACTACCATTGTTGAGGCCACACCCTCCCATACCACTCAAAGAACTATACACACACACCTTGATGTATAATATACCATGACCACCATGGTGTAGCAGCTAGGAGTAGGAAGTCCCACAGATGTTATCTATGATCGAACCTCTCTGTACGGGTGCAACGTCCTGATTAGGCAGCCCAAATTGTCTTGCAAAATTAGATCTTAACCTCTCGCTTTTGCTGAAGTATTGTTTGATCCTTCTCATCCCACCGCTCTCTCTCTTGTGCTGTTTGGTTTGTGGTAAGCAGGAGGAACTAGCTGAAGCAACCACGTCCACGCGAGTCAAAATCTGGGTCAGATCAGGAACTGTCCATATAGGATAATGTGACTGAGTGGTATATCAGGGAATGGTGTGCGCAGCCTGGTCTCCCACTGGGGCAGCACTGTAATATTTGCCATGAGTGCGCACTGTCACAAGTCGGTACCTGACATGATATGACCTTAGATATTGCCAGGACGTAAAACTCCAACAACCAACCAATCTGTCTGACTGCATTCAAGTAGTTGACCAGGCTGCTCACGGGTGTTCGGTTCTGTAACTCACAGCAGTCTGTTTGGGAATTATAAACAAATCTATAATTATAAACAAATCTGTAATCCAGACAAGTGGATTAATATATGTATCCATCGAAGTCAGTGTCTTTATTATATTTATTGCCAGACATGGATTGATTAAAACATTTACACTCCATTGTTGTTTCTTGGTCTCTTGTGTAGTGACAACATCGATTAATACATGTGCACCAGATGTGATGGCTGAATGAGTTGAGGTTCCACTTGTCGTGTGGCAGGTCGTGAAGTTGAAACCATGGCAGAGCCAAACCAACGACTTAGAAATGTATACGTGTCGCTAACCTAACCTTGTCTGCATGTTGTATCTGAATTCACAAACGAGCAGTGGAATGGGGAAGGCCAATCTTCCGTGATTCAAATTTCTCCTGTTTAATCAACGAATGTAAATACAAATTTAAGAAGATTTAAGAAAATGGATTGGAAACACCACTCACATAATCCCAAAAGGCGTGGTGTGTTGCGAGGAACCTTTGAGGGGTTAGCATTGTCGTAATATTTACAGCAATTACAGTGGGGAAGGATTACAAAATTACCCAAGTGTGAACCTTCATTAGGAATGTCCTGGTTGCAGTCGCCTTCAGGCTTCAGAAGCTTAGTCTGGACTTGCTTGACCGCCTTAGTCTTAAGGAGCCTTTAAATAATGGCTGCTAGTGCCCAAATAAAGGGAACATTGCACCTAGAGCGGGATTAGAACCCAAGCTACTGCCATTCTGGGAATAGTATTTGTATTCTTTGTTTGAGTTTTACGTCCTGGCAACATCTAAGGTCATATCAGGATAAACACCGACTTGTGAGAGTGCAAACTCATGATGACTTTATAGTGCTGCCTCACCTTGAGACCAGGCCACCAGCAACATGACCCGATTTCTCACTCAGACACATTATCCTGATTTTGAGCTAACCCGTCCTTGGCCCTATCCTATTAACACTGATTAATGCCGAGCGCCAGGCTGGGTAGCGACAAGTATCAATTTTGTAAGTCATTGGTTTGACTCGACCAGGAATCGAAATCCCGACCTTCCATATGGGAAACCTGCGCTCTACCGATTCGTGCACCGCGTCCGGTCTGGGAGTAACATCGGAACCATTACATCACCTAGGCTCCTTGTTGCCATCCACCCTGTCTATAGCTGTGTGGCTCCGTCTGTGTGAGGTCAGTGCAGATTAGTACATAGCAACCATCTATACTGGCTATCCACATTACACAGCGTACATGTTGGTTGTTGGAGTTTTACTCCTTGCAACATCTAAGGTCATATCAGGAGGGGTACCGACTTGTGACAGTGTGCAATCATGGTGACTTTATGTTCCTTCCCCACTGGGAAATCAGGTCGCCTTCACCATGACCCAATACCCCACTCAGTTACATTATCCTATCACTGAGCTAACCAGTCCTTGCCCAATCCTATCAATGCCTAGCACCAGGCTAGGAAGTGATAAGTATCAATTTTATAAGTCATTGGTTTGACTCGACCAGGAACCGCGCTCTACCGATTCGGCTACTACGTCCGGTCAGCGTACATGTAGACTCTGTGGTTATTTGGGTGTGTGGTTGACTGCTGTCACTTGGAGATGTACAATGTACGCATTAGCTCCACCCACACGACACCCAGTGCGGATTCAGATGAGGAGAGGCCTTTGGCTATTCAACTTGTGAGGCCCCCCCAAAGGCCTATGACAGCGTCAATAATATTACACACCTTGGCCGGAGCCCCCCTAGATTTTGAGGCCCTACGCTTCAGCCTGCCAAGCCCTTTATGTAAATCCAGCACTGCCGATACCCGTCTTGTAGTAGGACATGTGCATATATAGGTGTCTAGGTAAGTGTTGGTAATGCAGTATGCGGTAATGCAGTACCTCGGATACCTTAGGTGCTAAAATACCTCAGGGAGTTTGATGCCCCTGCCTTGAAAAGTTGTAAACCACTGCCTTGTGGTACAAGTTCTGATTATTGATAGAATCAAAGGCTAAGGGAGCAAACCCTAACAGAAAACCATGTTATCATGGCAGCATTAAGGGCGGTGATGAATGGAACTCCCAACATCTCCCGACCAGCCATTACAGGGACAAATAGTTTGTGCCTGTCTTGACATGTTCTTGATGGTGTGAGACCTCTATTTGCTCCCTGAGAGAGTGCCGCTAGTAACTTGCAAAAGCCAGCAGCACTTCAACACTTTGCAAGCAGCTTTTATGAAATGTACAACCACACAAAGCGGTGGTTAAGTAATGAAAGCAGTCTTTGTCGCATTGCGACTGACAGCATGATGATGATGATGATGAGGTAACTGTTAAAACAAGCGGCAGCAGCATATCTAGACTGATGCTCGAACCCACATTTCTGGCATTCCTGGGCGAGCAGCAAATGCTCTAGGCTCCTCAAGCAATGAATGCATACTTTCGGGAATTTGTGACGTTCAAACTTCTCAAACTAATTACATTAAATGCAAAGAAACTGGGAATTGTCATGTTTAACATTCCCCGCTGACATTTAATAGTCTCCTGGTTCCCCTTCTTTTATTACTTGATTGCATGCATTCTTTCTCTGTTTGTAAGCATTCTCCCACATCTCCCAACGCTCTGTGATTCTGTTAGTTCTACAATTGGTTAGTTGTATGGTTACCTATGGTTATTTCTTGTCGTTACCTTGCTTGGTGCTTGGCATTACCAGGACATAGACTGGTTGGTTAAGTGTCAGGATAGTACTCCCGGCTGGGTTGTAACCCTCAATGCACTGCGACAAATGGACAATGGTCACGTGACAGTACCCACCCGGTCAGCTATGTAATGGAAAGCCTGGATACTGGTTAGAATGCTAGCCCAGAATGGCATGAATGTGGGTTCGAGTCTCACTCTAGGCATGCTGTTCTCATTTATTTGTAACACATACCGTCGGTTGGTGCAGACATACATTTGGTGGTTAATGTAGCAATTGGCGCAGTTTGGAAATGTCGGTTGGTTTGTTGTTGGAGTTTTACGTCCTGGCAACATCTAACATCATATCAGGACGGGTACCGAGTTGTGACAATGCGCACCTATGGCGACTTTTATAGTGCTGCCCCACTTGGAGACCAGGCCGCCAGCACTGTGACCTGATATCCCACTCACAGTTTTCAATGAGTCGTGTGCAAGCAGTCATGCAGTGAACCATGGTGGACCCTCTCTTATCACGTCATAGCTGATACCATGATACTTGGTAGGGCCTGTAAGTGACTTGTTAACAATCAAATAGCGTTAACAATTCTTTCTGTCCTAATATGATATCAGATGTTGCTAGGATGTAAAACCCCGAAAACAAACAATAGATTTCAGTTGGAATAATCTACCTAGATTGGCGACCGGAAGTGGTGGGCGAATCGGTGGAGCGCAGGCTTCCCATGCTGGAGAGCGGGAGTTCGATTCCCAGTCGAGTCAAACCAATGACTAACAAAGCTGATATGTGTCACCTCCGAGCCAGGCACTCAGCATTAATGGGATAAGGGAAGGACTGGTTAGCTTAGTGTCATGATAATGTGACTGAGTGCGATATTAAGTCATGGTGCCAGTGGTTTGATTTCCCAGTGGAGTAGCACTATAAATTCGCCATGAGTGTGCACTGTCACAAGTCGGTACCCATCCTAATATGGCCTTAGATGTTGATCTGATTAAAAAGAATCTCCGGTGGATTGGACACCTCATGAGGATGTCATCAGACAGGCTACCAAAGCAGATCCTCTACTCCCAACTGTCTTCTGGTTACCGAAAGAGAGGGCGCCCTCATCTCAGGTTCAAGGATACCATCAAGAGAAACCTGAAGCTGAGAGACATTAAGACCGACTCATGGACATCACTTTAACAGCAGAGAGCTAAATGGAGAGCGGCAGTCAAGTAATGAAAGCAGTCTTTTTCGCATCGCGACCGACAGCATGATGATGATGAGATGTTGCCAGGACGCAAAGCTCCAACTACCAACCAACAACCTCGATTGACTTTAATATTAAGCGTATTTGAGTATCTATAATTATAAAATCTAAATCATTTAGACTCATCTTCTCAACGCAGATGGTTTGTATTTATGTGATATAAAAATCATCATCATGCTGTCAGTCGCGATGCGACAAAGACTGCTTTCATTACTTGACTATCACTCTCCATTTAGCTCTCTGCTGTGAGAGTTATGTCCATGAGTGGAATGTCCATTTCATGAAAGCTGCCTGCAAAAGTGTTGAAGTGCTGCTGGCTTTTGCAAGTTACCAGCGGCACTCTCTCAGGGAGCAAATAGAGGTCTCACACCGGCAAAAACATGTCCAGGCAGGTGCAAAACTATTTGTCCCTGCAGTGGCTGGTCTGGAGATGTTGGGAGTTCCATACATCAACCGCGCTTGATGCTGCCACAGTGACATGGTTTTCTATTTAGGGTTTGCTCCCTCAGCCTTCGGTTCTGTCAGGAACCTGTACCACAAGGCAGTGGTTTACAACTCTGCAGGGCAGGGCTGTCAAACTCCCTGAGGTATTGCAATACCTGCATACCGTAATCACAACGGTTTAAAAAAGGAGGTCAGTTTAAATCGTGAACTTCCCGGACCTTCATCTTCTCTTCGACCAATGCTTATAAACGGCAGTGATCCTGCAATTATTGTTTTATTTTAAGGAGGCACTCTTTATACTATTACAGAATAGGACATTTATAGCACAAAATGTAACATATGCAAAGTAAGGATTGTAGCCAAGCTTGTAGTGTGTGGAAACCATGAAGGTTTTATTTAGGCCGGTTCACACATGGGCCTTAAGTCGCCTCACCTAGTTTGCCTCATCAAATCCACCTCGCGAAGCGGTCTACATGAAGTGAACTAGTTGAGTCGAATCAGCCTAATTCACCAGAGAGGTGTGTTCACATGCACGTTTTGAGTCGACTTAGATGAGGCGAACTAGTTGAGGCGACTTAAGGCCCGTGTGTGAACGGGGCTTTTGATGAGTTCATCGTTATCAATTTATTTTACGGCAAGAGGAGGAAGGGGACCTCAGTGTAAAATGGCTAAAGCTTGAATCTGTGGTTGTGTAGGCAGGCTATAGTGAAATCAATAAAGGCAAAGAGAAAGGAAGAGTATGTAGAGAAGGAGAGAGAGTCAAGTCCTCTGGTTTATTATTTATATGGTTACATGGGTTCATTGTAGAGTATCACCACACCCCTTTCCCCCAATGGAAAACAAGCATTCTTGGCCCTACCAATAGGGATCCAGCATTCCTGGTCCCCATGGCTACCAGTGGTCTGCCCACCACCGCTAAGCTGTATGGCCCCATGGCCACCATAACCTTGACCTTTGAGTTTGGTGATCACTGTCCCAGCAGAGGGGGTAGGCCCTGAGTGTAATCACACCCAGACCTGCCAGCACCACTATGTCTATTTACATCCCACTCAGGCACCACCAGCCCTTACATATATATATATATATATATATATATTCATACGTGTGCTTGGTCATGTACACCGATCAGTAATAGAACATTTGCATTACCCCCATATGCCGTATATCGGAATATTTTACATTAGTACACAGCTGCACACCTGCGCCCCCTGGTGGCGGATTGGCCTGATTGTGTGCGTGTGAGTGGGTGTTCAGGTCGGTGAGGTGCATCAGATAAATATAATTGCAAAGCATAAGCCGTGTTCACACGGGGCAGTTAATTCGATTCATATAAATCGCCTTGCCTAGTTCGGCTCACATTTGGCATGTGAACATGCGGCTGAGGCGGTTTAGGGCTGATTCAAATCATATAATTCGGAATTTATAAACCACCTCTGTAGGTGGTTTATATGAACCAAATTTTATAATTCGACTTATATCGCCCGTGTGAATGCAACCGACTTACTTGAGGCGGATTAAGGACGTCACATGCATGCGCAGTCGAGACCTTAGTTTGTTGACTTTCCAGTCGATCAAAAGCGCACATTATATAATTTGGTCTATGAACCAGATAGAGGTGCACAGATGTTTTTTTCATCATTTATTTATAGGTTTTCACTGCCCAGCAGAAGTTTTTACGGTTCCAAAACAATATGATTCAGTCTATACATATCTATGTCGAACCCACACTCTCTCGTGCCGACGTCGACTAACCGAAACTGGCACTGGTTAGTATGGACTTGCTCATGCGCAGATATCCACTTCCGCCTTAAACCGACTCAAGCACTGCCCATGTGAATGCGAAACACTTTCAAACTAAATCGATTCATATTATTCGCCTTGTCTAAATCGCTTTAAACTTGTCCCGTGTGAACACGGCTAAAGAGACGCAAAGACACACAGGGTTGTTGTTGTAATTTAATAGCTTATTGCAGCCTTGTGCTCTATGTGCAATAATTCCCACACACTCACCGCAGATAACCCCACTGTACATAATAAAGCATTCAAAGCGAAGCGAGACAAGCTTGTAAGACGGCAGTCTAAATAATACTGGCACAGTAAATTATTTCACCTTAATGAAGCCGTTGCCAAACTCTAGTTTCCTTGTACTACTGGCTTCCCTTGAAACCCACACTGCGTCTCTGTCAGCTTGCATCGTGATATATAAACACATATAACTCACTATAAGACATGCTATTTAAGTCTACGGTGTATCTCTACCCTTTCCCTATTCTTAATTACATGCAGTGATTCACTTGAACGTCACGTGACGTGCTAATTACACGTCATATGACATGTGTCCAACCACGACCTGGGATGGATATGGGAGACGGGAGGGAGTGTTTCGTTACAGCTGCATAGTCCGATGATATCATCCAATTTGTTAAACCAAAACACTTACCTAAATATCCTACATATCATTCATATCCTTTTGGATGCCGGTGCATTTATTGAACATGTATGGCTGCATTGAAGGAATATTAACTCAATTTAATAGAAGCTGTCACAGCTGTAGCCTCTGAACCTATCACAGCTGTAGCCTATGAACCTATCACAGTTGTAGCCTATGAACCTATCACAGCTGTATCCTATGAACCTATCACAGCTGTATCCTATGAACCTATCACAGCTGTATCCTATGAACCTATCACAGCTGTAGCCTATGAAACTATCACAGCTGTAGCCTATGAACCTATCACAGCTGTAGCCTATGAACCTATCACAGCTGTATCCTATGAACCTATCACAGCTGTAGCCTATGAAACTATCACAGCTGTAGCCTATGAACCTATCACAGCTGTATCCTATGAAACTATCACAGCTGTAGCCTATGAACCTAACACAGCTGTAGCCTATGAACCTATCACAGCTGTAGCCTATGAACCTATCACAGCTGTAGCCTATGAACCTATCACAGCTGTAGCCTATGAACCAATCACAGCTGTAGCCTATGAACCTATCACAGCTGTAGTCTATGAACCTATCACAGCTGTATCCTATGAACCAATCACAGCTGTAGCCTATGAACCTATCACAGCTGTAGTCTATGAAACTATCACAGCTATAGCTTATGAACCTATCACAGCTGTAGCCTATGAACCTATCACCACTGTAACCTATGACCCTATCACAGCTGTAGCCTATGAACCTATCACAGCTGTAGCCTATGAACCTATCACAGCTGTAGCCTATGAACCTATCACAGCTGTAGCCTATGAACCTATCACAGCTGTAGCCTATGAACCTATCACAGCTGTAGCCTATGAAGCTAACACAGCTGTAGCCTATGAACCTATCACAGCTGTAGCCTATGAACCTATCACAGCTGTAGTCTATGAAACTATCACAGCTGTAGCTTATGAACCTATCACAGCTGTAGCCTATGAACCTATCACCACTGTAACCTATGACCCTATCACAGCTGTAACCTATGAACCTATCACAGCTTTAGCCTATGAACCTATCACAGCTGTAGCCTCTGAACCTATCACAGCTGTAACCTATGAACCTATCACAGTTGTAGCCTATGAACCTATCACAGCTGTAGCCTATGAACCTACCACAGATGTAGCCTATGAACCTATCACAGCTGTAGCCTATGAACCTATCACAGCTGTAGCCTATGAACCTATCACAGCTGTATCCTATGAACCTATCACAGCTGTAGCCTATAAACCTATCACATCTGTAACCTATGAACCTATCACAGCTGTAGCCTATGAAGCTATCACAGCTTTAGCCTATGAACCTATCACAGCTGTAGCCTATGATAGTATGAACCCATAACAGCTGTAGCCTATGAACCTATCACAGCTGTAGCCTATAAACCTATCACAGCTTTAGCCTATGAACCTAACACAGCTGTAGCCTATGAACCTATCACACCTGCAGCCTATGATGCCTACCATTGCAACATGCACAACAACATTAATTGTGAAGCTTTCTATTTCAAACAACTACAAAATTAACCCTTTCAAAACAAAGATTTACGTCGGGAAACATTAGCGGGATGTTATGCGAATGTTGGTACATGTTGGTACACTATCCTGGACGTTGACAGTCACCAGAGGACATCGGCGAGCGTAGCAGGTCGCTAGATGTTTTTAGCATGTCAAAAAAGCACAACGACTGACAACGTGCGTCAACGTGCGGGTGCCTATATTATGGCGACGTCAGAAGCACGTCGACAGCGCTGGAAGATCGTTATGCGAACGCTAGGCAGATGCCGCACGCGTGTGAGGGTCATTCACACACATTGCGCCAAACGGTTGCTTTGTTGTTTTATGCCCTAGCTACATCTAAGGTCATATGATGCTGTCGCACCAAACTTCTTTTTTTTTTCTTTTTTTTTCCGCACGCGTCGACACACGTTGACCGCATGCTAATAACATGCTACTGACACACTACGCCAACGTCCAATTTCCCCATATTTCCCCTAAAGGTTTAACGTTTCTCGATGCTTTAATTTTATTTTCACCGCTGATGGGTCGCTGGTTAGTAACGTCGTAGTGTGACAGGGCCATTACTGCGTTACTGCGTTACAACTGCGTTACGACTGCGGATACTTCGGTACTGTTCTACACCTGCAGCTACACTTCGCTGGTTATTCGTACGGAGAATGCCAAAGGCCTACTGTGCTTATTGCAGCCTTGTGCACCCTGAACCGGCAAACGACACTTGTCAGGCTAGTAGGACTCTAGCAAAGCAGACGACGCGATCCGCTTCAAAAGCTAGTGCATCTTGGCGGATGGCGGGTACCTGTAAGCCGCAACGTATCACACCGATCGTCCTGGACGACGAGACAATCGACATTGAAGAGCGAGAGATTAACGGGCATATAAAGGCGCTGGAACGTCGGAGGCGCCTTGCGGAGCTGGAGAATACAGAGAGGGAGCTGGAAGATGACGTGGTGCGGCGTTCACCATCTCACGACCGGAGGAGATCACGCTATCGACATCGGGCATCGAGTTCAAGTTCCTTGGATGACCGCTCCGTCAGCAGAGAATGCAAAGTGAGAAGTAAGTGGTCTTTACGTAGACATGTCGAAGATGGTAAGGATATGAAGAAACTCACGCCGTTTGAACTTATCGAGGGCACTTTAAATTGTTTATATATATGGATATATATGGATAGTGATAAACCCTTTATCGCGTGTAATAATGCCTGTAGTGTCCTTCACTCCCCCCAAACCCTATCCGGGGGGGGGGGGGTACCATCATGCACCGCTCCGCCGCCTGCGCGGGGTCTATCCTCCACTCACTCGGAGGAATTTGGAATGAAAACCTCTTTATAAATAATTATGAAGAGTTCTTTTCCAAAATACGATCTACAAACTTGACATTGGCATTGCAAACCCATTTTTTGGATTGGCGCCTATCGCGTTTTGGAAAAGAGCTCTTCAATTATAGGTATTCTGGTAGTACCCTTAAGTACATATAGCTGGAAGGTTCAATACTATGCAGCAAGTGCAGGATCCTGGTCATTGAATCAGGTTTTTTTTGGGGGGGTGTGCCTGAGAATGGGTCTCGAACCCACACATCTGCCATTCCAGAGCTAATGTCCGAACCATGTGCCTATCTGGGCTCCCTGAGGCAATCGTCCTACCCACGCCTAC
Organism: Branchipolynoe longqiensis; assembly: GCA_030323885.1. Lineage (NCBI taxonomy): Eukaryota > Metazoa > Annelida > Polychaeta > Phyllodocida > Polynoidae > Branchipolynoe > Branchipolynoe longqiensis. The sequence goes on from CM059188.1 coordinate 120,823,085, forward strand.
CTGTATATGTGGTATTTCACCTTGGGAGGTCAGTATGCGTCACTATTCTATTAATAGTTTATGGCGTCACAGCCCAGACACAAACCGGAAATTACGATGTAATAGGGCACTGAAAAAGGGGCATCAAATTCAGTGTTACTTATTGCGAAATAAAGTATGGCATGACAGGCTATGTACATATTAAATATGGACTTCTTTTCTGTTTGTCAATCGTCTGCTTTTATTATTGGGGCTAAACGTAGTTGGAGCGGCATGGGAAGCGGGTATTTGCACTAAGCTAGGCCACACTATGCATGTTGGCTTAAGGAGGTGTAGTCGTCTGCACTGACCTCTCAGGTAAGGACTCACATAGACAGATAGGCATGGATAGGGTGATTGCATCAGGGAGCCTAGGTGGTGGAATGGTTAGCACACTAGCCCCCTGAATAGTAAGAAGTGGGAGTTCCAATCCCGCTCTAGGCGCAATATTACCTATTTTCATCAGCTCCCTGACACTGGTTGCCATGACCTGGGTCCTGTACAAGATATTATTATGATATATGGTTGTTGAACCTATGCTATGTAAATATATAAGTGCAATTTCCTGTATGTATGTAATTGTAAGCATCAAATGACTTGTGGACATAAACCATTTAAAAACTTACAATTCCAGGGTGATGAATGCAGTAGAATGTGCTGACCTCTCAGGCAAGGAACCACACAGACTGGATAGGGCGATTGCATCAAAGAGCCTATGTAGTGTTACGGTTAGCATACTAACCCTGGAGTGACAAGAAGTGTGGCTTCTCTACAATTCGCTCATCAAAGGTGTATGTGTATGCGCTGTCCTGTCTGTTGAAAAGTGTATATAAAAGACCCCTTGCTGCATATCGGAAAGAGTAGCCTATGTGGCGGCAGTGGGTTTCCTCTAAAGAAATATGTCAGAATGACCTTACATATGAAGTCTAATACCTGATGATAAACATCAATGTGCTCTGGAGGCGTCATTAAATAAAACAAGCTTTACTTTTACTTTTAGTTAGAACTAGAGGTATGGGTTCGTATCCTGCTCTATGCGCAATATTACCCAGTTTCATCACCCCCCATGATACTGGTTTGAGCGACATGGTGACCGAGCGTCTGTAATAAGGCAGGTCAAACCCGACTTGCTGATTAATCATTATGTTTTGTGATCAACGACTCTAGCGAGGATTCATCAATAAACTGCATCAATGTTCCCTCACATGGATTTTGCATCCCACATTCCACATTCCGCATCCCACATTCCACATCCCACATCCCACAGTCCACATTCCACATTCCACATTCCACACTCCACATTCCACATTCCACATTCCACATCCCACATTCCACATCCCACATCCCACATTCCACATTCCACATTCCACATCTCGCATTCCGCATTCCGCATGTGTTTAAACAAGATGGCCGAATGAGTGGCCTTCACCAACATCTAGTTTGGCAGGTCATGGGATTCGAACCCTGGGGTTTAACCCCATCCGAGTCTAGCCATTTTATTGTTTGTTTAACGCCCTTCCATCACAAAAAGTAAACATTGGGTCCAAACCAATGACTTAAAGGTTAATACTTGTCGCTAGCTATCCCGGTGCTCGGCATTACTAGGATAGAGTATAGAGCAATGTAATGAGGAAGACCACTTATCCATGATTGAAATTACCCTTGTTTAATCAGTGAATGAAAAATATAACAATATTTTGAAGAAAACAAGTTAACTCCCTTATAAAGTTCAATAGGCGAAAGTTGATCATCACACAATCCACATGCCTGGATTGAAAGATAACTACAACACAGGAAAGAATGAACTAGCTTTTACAGATACAACACAGGACAAGCCAGGACTGTCCCTGCTTCCTGTAGGTCTACAGTGGTGTTATCCCAGCATGCAATTCACAGAGCCATATGCCTCAGGCCGCGAGATAAATGTCCCACTAGACAATCTACGCAATCATGTCAGCAGACTGGTAGCTTCTTCTTATGTGACTTACTTAGTTACTTGCACACAATCACCACAGCGCCATCAATATATTACTGACTAATGGAGCAATGGCTGCTTACAGATGAGGCGGGTAATCACTCACCTGCTCACGCACTCAGTACTCACTCACACTCACTTACTCAATATGTCATTCACTCACACCCACTCACTGAGTCACTCACACATTCACTCAGTCATTCAGTACTCACTCGCACACTCACTCAATTACTCACTCAGTCATTCAGTCACTCAGGCACTCAGTCACTCAATCACTCAGTACTCACCCACACACTCACTAAATTACTCAATGTGTTATTCACTCACATCAACTCACTGAGTCACTCACTCACACACTCAGTCATTGAGTACTCACTCACATACTCACTCAATTACCCACTGAGTCATTCACCCACACACACTCACTAAGTCACTCAGTATTCACTCACACACTCACTCAATTAATCAATGTGTCATTCACCCACTCACGCACTCAGTCACTCAGTACTCACTCACACACTCTCTCAATTACTCACTGGTTCATTCACTCCCACCCACTCACTTATACACTCACACACTCATTCAGTTACGCAGCACTCACTCATACACTCACTCACATACTCACTGAGTCATTCACCCACATACACTCACTCACTCAGTACTTACTCACTCACTCACTCACTCAGGCACTCATTACTCACTCACATACTCACTGAGTCGTTCACCCACCCACACACACACACTCAGTCACTCAGTACTTACTGACACACTCACCTACACTCACTCAAACCCACTCACCCATACCCACCAACTCTCTCATTCACACCCAGCCACTAACTCACGCACTCATACTGTATCGCACCCACACTCTCAGACATTTAACCCGCACAAATCTTACCCAACCACCCACTCCCTCACTCACTCCCTCACCCACACCCACCCACACTCACCCACACCTATCCAATCCCTCACATACACCCACAACCACCCCACTCCCACTGCCAGCCCATCGTGGTGGCGAGGTGACGCGGTCGAACAGGGCGTGATGGGATGACTGACCGGGGCGGGGCGGGGCGGGGCGGGGCGGGGCGGGGCGGGGCGGGGCGGGGCGGGGCGGGGCGGGGCGGGGCGGGGCGGGGCGGGGCGGGGCGGGGCGGGCGGGGCGGGGCGGGGCGGGGCGGGGCGGGGCGGGGCGGGGCGGGGCGGGCGGGTTGACCCGTCGGCGGGCGGCCTATTGATCCCCGGGGGCCGTTTAGTCAGCGCCTCAGGAGTCCCTCGGCGAGCTGCCGGGCCGCAGTCTGGGGGCAGGCTGCCGGGCCGCGGCAGATGTCAGGCGGCGTGAACAAGACCGGAGGCCAGCACCGCCGACCGGCCCTCCCCGGGTAATGGTCAACGTCAGTGCCACCCACTCCCCTCTCCTCCCTCCCCCCTCCCCCTATCTCCTTCCCCTCCACCCTTCTCCCCCCCCCCCTCCCCTCTACTCCCTCCCACCACGCCCTCCTCCCTCCAGTCCCTCCTCCCCTCGTCCGCCACTCCCTCCTCCTTCCACTCCCTCCTCCCCCTCCCTCTCCACCTATACCCCTCCCCTCTCCCCCTCCCACCACTCCCTCCTCCCTCCACTCCATCCTCCCCCAATCCCCGTCCCCTATCTCCCCATCCACTCTCCCTCCTCCTCTCCCCCCCCCCCCCCCCCCCCCGCACACGGCCTGCATTATTGAACACAGTGATGCTTCAAGCACAAGTCACGACAGAACCCGCGCCGGGCCGAGCTTCGCCTGTTTCACAAACAGTGCCTGTGTTTTCAATATAACCAACAGGCGAGTTGATTTAATTATTTACTAATGGCTTAATAATGTATTCAATGACTTAAATAAAAGAATACTTGTCGCTACCTAGGCATTGATGGGATGGAACAAGGAGCAGTGGACTGACCTACATATGTATATATGTATATGTATGTATATGTATACATGGATATAAGTACATATATGCATTGTATACATGAACATGTGAAAATGTGTATATATGGATAGATGTATTTGGATAGATGTATATATATACATATATATGCATGTATTTGTATATACGTACATATATACACATGGCGGGGGGCAGAGGCGCCACCTGGAGGGAAGGAGGGGAGTAGAGCTGATTGGAGCTGACCTCCAGTAACCACCAGCAACCACCAGCAACCACCAGCAACAACCAGCAACCACCAGCAACCACCAGCAACCACCAGCAACCACCAGCAACCATCAGCAACCACCAGCAACCACCAGCAACCACCAGCAACCACCAGCAACCACCAGCAACCACCAGCAACCACCAGCAACCACCAACAACCACCAGCAATCAGCTATATGCAATATATGCATAATACTTTATAGATAACATTAACATACATATATGTATATACATATATCCATATATATATATATATATATATATATATATACACATAGATATATATACCCACGTATATACAATGTATATGCGGATGTAACAGAATTGCATCATGCTGCCACCCAGGGGCTCACAGGATAGTACTCTGCCTACCCACCAGGTGGGTCCAGGACCTCCTTACACCTGTTCCTGGTGGTCGCCTCAGTGTGTCACGACCACCCAGAGCAGCCACACTGACTTTCAAAACTTTTTCTTTATCCTTCATTCAATTTAGATAGGGCATTTGAGGCCCAGCCAGGTGCATTACTATTCTCATACTATTGTCATTTACTGTAATAAACGATGTACCCACCAACACTATGTTGCCGCGCTATTCTTACACATATATATACATATATACATATAGTGATAAACCCTTTATCGCTTGTATTAATTCCTGTAGTGTCATGCACCGCCCCTCCCCCCCCCTATCTGGGGTTGGGGGTGGGGTACCAGCATGCACTACAGGTTTGCACCCTGGTCCAGTCAAACCAATGACTTAAAAATGTATACTTGTCGCTACTTAGCCTGGTGCCCGGCATTAATAGGATAGGGTAAGGACAGGTTGGCTCAGTGTCAGGATAATGTGACTGAGTGGGATATCAGGTCCTGGTCTTGGTAGTCTGGTCTCCCAATGGGGCAGGACCATGAGTGTGCACTGTCACAAGTCGGTACCGTCCGGATATGACCTTAGATGTTGCCAGGACGTCTAACTCCAACAAACAACCAACAAGTTATATACTACTCAGTCTGTATGGTCACAGGTTATATATACTGATCTGTCTATAGGGTCACAGGTTATACACTGATCTGTGTATATGGTCACGGGTTATATACTGAGCTGCCTGTAGGGTCACAGGTTATGTACTGATCTGACTGTATGGTCACAGGTTATATACTGATCTGTCTGTATGGTCACAGGTTATATACTGATCTGTCTGTATGGTCACAGGTTATATACTGATCTGTCTGTATGGTCACAGGTTATATACTGATCTGTCTGTATGGTCACAGGTTATATACTGATCTGTCTGTATGGTCACAGGTTATGTACTGACATGTCTGTATGGTCACAGGTTATACACTGATCTGTCTGTATGGTCACAGGTTATGTACTGATCTGTCTGTATGGTCACAGGTTATACACTGATTTGTCTGTATGGTCACAGGTTATATACTGATCTGTATGTATGGTCACAGGTTATGTACTGATCTGTCTATAGGGTCACAGGGTAAATCCTGATCTGTCTGTAGGGTTACTGGTTATATACTCATACGTCTATAGGGTCACTGGTTATATACTGATCTGTCTATAGGGAGACAGGTTGTATTTTGATGTTTATATGGTCACTGGTTAAATATCAATCTGTTCATAGGGTCACAAGTTATATAGTAATCAATCTATCAGAAGTTATCCCAAATTATTTAGTAATCTGCCCATAAGGTCATACATTATATATACTAATACTAATCAATATATCAGAAGTCATTACAGGTTATTTACCAATATAGGTTCACAGATTATCATAGGTTTTTAAAAGCAAGCTGTCAACAGGCTCAGAAGTTAGTGCACTTAATATACCAATCTATCCATAGGATCACCACTTACCACAGTGTATATAAGAACCCAACTATTGGTTCACGGGTTATAACAGGTTATGTTCCAATTTGTCTGTAGGTTCACATGTTATCACAGGTATTACAACTAGTATGTCTATAGGCTATTTACCAATATGTCTATAGGAACACAAGTTACATACCAATATGTCTATAGGGTCACAAGTTACATACCAACCTGTCTATAGGTACACCAGTTATATACTAATACATTCACACACTCAGTCACTCACGCACAAGTTACATACCAATCTGTCTACAGGTTCACAGGTTATATACTAATACATTCACACACAACTTATAAACCCATTTGTCTATAGGTTCATAGGTTATATACTAATACATCCACATACTCAGTCACTCACACACTACGTATATACCCACCTGTCTATAGGTTCACAGGTTATCTACTAATGTGTGTATAGCTTCACAAGTTACAAACCAATCTACCCGGCTCCCTCCATGCACCACCCACCCACCTGAGCTTGCAGTATTTTACGGGCCATCCTACCCTAATGTGTGATTACTAAAGCTAATACTGAATCAATATGCACCGTACCCACAAGCACACCTCCCCTCTCTCCCTCCCCTCACACACACACCCTCCCACCCCTCTCCCTCCATACACCCACACACCCTCCCACCCGTCTCCCTTCACACACAGAGGCACGCCATCCACACATAGGACAGACACACACACCCTCACACCCCTCTCCCTCCATACACCCACACACCCTCCCACCGTCTCCCTTCACACACAGAGGCACGCCATCCACACCTAGGAGCTCCAGACAGACACACACACCATCTCACCCCTCTCCCTCACACACCCCTCCTACCCCTCTTCCTCCAAACGTAGGCTCTCCACACACACACCCCATCTCACCCCTCGCGCCCCCACACAGATCCTCCCACCACTCTCCATCCACATACCCATCCCATCCCTCCCACCCGTCTCCCTCCACACACCCACCCACACACCACACCCACCACACACCCACACACCCCTCTCCCTCCACGCACCCACACACCACACCCACCACACACCCACACACACCCCTCTCCCTTCACACCCCACACACCCCCACACCCCCTCTCCCTCCACACACCCACACACCCACACCCACACACATACCTACTTACCTAACACCACCTAGGAGAGCTCCGGCTCATCTATTACCATGGCGACCTGCACCTGAGCTGAGTGGCGGTAATCCCTGTGTGAGGCTGACCTGGCGCGCGGTAAATTGGCAGTTGTAGCGACGGCCCCCGGGCGGTGCTTGCCGGGCCGGGCGCCGAGCTGCGGGCGCCGAGCTACGGGCGCCGAGCTCAGGGCGCCGCCTCGGACAGATTGCTGCCTGCTCCGGGGGGCTCCCCGTCACGAAATGACTCCCCGCCACTCCGGCCCGACACGTGTTCTCCGGCATGCCCCTACCTCCCCCAGCCCCTTACCCCCCCCCCCCGCTCCGCCCCCCTCGCTCCGCCCCCCTCCCGCCGCCCGCCGTCCGCCCCACACCGCCCGCCCTCCACCCGGCACCCGGTGTTGCAGTTTCCGCGGCACACCAGTTTGCGAGGACACATCGCTTCTGCGCATTATAAATTTAATATACTGATTTGGGTAAAGATGTTTTCTGATTGTGTACCAAGCGATTTGTTTCTAGGTGGTGTGGTTTTAGAGATATTTCACTTTTTCTGTATTTTCTGTATGAAGATTGCTCACGACCATTGACAATGCCTTGAGTTTGACAGTACGCGCAGTGCAAAACATTAGTTTTATTCAAAAGTAATAGAAGCGCAGAAGCCTAATCTTATAAAGTTAATATAATCTATTCATTGAATATGTTTTCTATATGTGTTCCAAGTGAGTTGCTTCTAGGTGGTGTAATTTGAGAGATATTTGACTTTTTCTGTGTGAAGATTTGCTCACGGACATTGACAATGCATTTGAATGTATGTGTCCCTCGCAAACTGGTGTGCCGCGGAAACTGCAACACCGGCGCCTGGCGCGCCTTGCCGTAGTGCGCGGCCTCTCCGCAGCGTGGCGCCGCCACCGACGTCGCCGCTGCGCGTCGCTGAGGTGCGGTGGCGTTTCTGCGCTTCCCGCCCGCGGATGATGACGCAACCAGCTCGTCTGAGACGCCGGGACCAGTGTAGCGACGCTCTGAGCGCTTTGACGGGAGGGCCGCTGGAGGGCGCTGCGACTCTGTGTCTGGATGTGTGGGGCGGGTGTATGTGTAGGTGGGTGTGGGTATGGCTATGGGGCTGTGTGTGTGGGGAGGGGGACGGGGTGTGGGTGGGTGTGCTCGGGTATCTGTGTGTGTGTGTGGGTGGTGGCGTGGGTTGGGGGTGGGTGTCTCTGGGTGTCTCTGGGTGTAGGCGTGTGTCTGTGTCTCTGTCTGTGTATGTCTGTGTGTGGGTATGTGGGTGTCTGTATGTCTGTATGCGGGTGTGTGTGTCTGTGTGTGTCTGTGTGTGGGGGGGGGGGGCGTGTTTGTCTGTCTGTATGTGTGTATGTGTGTATGTGTGGGTTTGTATGTGTGTGGGTGTCAGTGTGTGTGGTGTGTGTAACGGGCTAGTTGTAGTTTTGTGACGTGCTCTATAGTGGTGGCTGAGATACAATGTACAGCCTTAATGCAGGTGGGTTTATGTGGGTGGGTGTGCTTGTTTGTCTGTGTGTCTGTGTGTGTATGTGTGTTTGTGTGTGGGTGTGTGGGTGTATTTGTGTGGGTGTTTCTGTGTGTTTATGTGTGTCTGTGTGTGGCTGTGCGTGTATCTGTGTGAGTGTATGTATGTGGGTGTGTATTGAGGGGCTAGTTGTAGCTTTGTGGCGCGCTCTATAGTGGCAGCTGAGATGCAATGTCCAGCCTTAATGTGGGTGGGTTTATGTATATGTGGGTGTCTGTGTGTCTGTGTGTCTGTGTGTGGCTGTGCGTGTATCTGTGTGAGTGTTTGTATGTGGGTGTGTATTGAGGGGCTAGTTGTAGCTTTGTGGCGCGCTCTATAGTGGCAGCTGAGATGCAATCTCCAGCCTTAATGTGGGTGGGTTTATGTGGGTGTGGGTGTATGTGTGTCTGTGTGTGGCTGTGCGTGTATCTGTGTGAGTGTATGTATGTGGGCGTGTATTGAGGGGCTAGTTGTAGCTTTGTGGCACGCTCTATAGTGGCAGCTGAGATGCAATGTCCAGCCTTAATGCGGGTGGGTTTATGTGTGTGTGTCTGTGTGTCTGTGTGTCTGTGTGTCTGTGTGTGGGTGTATGTGCGTGTCTGTGTGTGGGTGTCTGTTTGTGTATGTGTGTGTCTGTGTGTATGTGTGTCTGTGTGTGTCTGTATGTGGGTGGGTGGGTGTATGTGTGTGTCTGTGTGAGTGAATGGGTGTATCTGTGTGTGGTTGTGTGTGTATCTGTGTGGATGTATGTGTGTATGTGTGTATCTGTATGTCTGTGTGTGTCTGTGTGTATGTGTGTGGGTGTGTGGGTGTATGTGTCTGTGTGTGTATATGTGTGTCTGTGTGTGTCTGTGTGTGGCTGTGTGTGGGTCTGTGGGTGTATATGTGTCTGTGTGTGGGTGTGTGGGTGTATGTGGGTGTTTGTGTGTGTATCTATGTGTATGTGTGTCTCTGTGTGTAGGTGTGTGCGTGTGTGGGTGTATGTGTGTGTCTGTGTGGGTGTATTTGTGTCTGTGTGTCTGTGTGTGTCTGTGTGTATGTGTGTGGGTGTGTGGGTGTATGTGTGTGTCTGTGTGTGGGTGTCTGTGTGTATGTGTGTATGTGGGTGTCTGTGTGTATGTGTGTATGTGGGTGTCTGTGTGTATGTGTGCATGTGTGTATGTGTGTCTGTGTGTGTCTGTGTGTGTCTGTGTGTGTCTGTGTGTGTCTGTCTGTGGGTGTGTGGGTGTGTGTGTCTGTGTGTGTATGTGTGTATGTGTGTATATGTGGGTGTCTGTGTGTGGTTGTGTGTGTATCTGTGTGAGTGTCTGTATGTGGGTGTGTATTGAGGGGCTAGTTGTAGCTTTGTGTGCCGCTCTATAGTGGCAGCTGAGATGCAATGTCCAGCCTTAATGTGGGTGGGTTTATGTGGGTGTGGGTGTCTGTGTGTCTGTGTGTCTGTGTGTTGTGTGTTTGGGGTGTTTGTGTGGTGTGGTGTTTGTGTGGTGTTGTTGTGGGTTGTTGGGGGTGTTGTGTTTGGGGTTTGTGGGTGGTGTTGTTGGGTGGGTTTTGTGGGTGTGGGTCTGTGGGTGTGTGGTTGTGTGTGTCTGTGTGTGTATGTGTGTGTATGTGGGTGTCTGTGTGTGGCTGTGTGTGTATCTGTGTGAGTGTCTGTATGTGGGCGTGTATTGAGGGGTTAGTTGTAGCTTTGTGTGCCGCTCTATAGTGGCAGCTGAGATGCAATGTCCAGCCTTAATGTGGGTGGGTTTATGTGGGTGTGGGTGTCTGTGTGTATGTGTGTCTGTGTGTGGCTGTGTGTGTATCTGTGTGAGTGTCTGTATGTGGGCGTGTATTGAGGGGCTAGTTGTAGCTTTGTGCGGCGCTCTATAGTGGCAGCTGAGATGCAATCTCCAGCCTTAATGTGGGTGGGTTTATGTGGGTGTGGGTGTCTGTGTGTCTGTGTGTGGCTGTGCGTGTATCTGTGTGAGTGTCTGTATGTGGGTGTGTATGAGGGGCTAGTTGTAGCTTTATGTGGCACTCTATAGTGGCAGCTGAGATGCAATGTCCAGCCTTAATGCGGGTGGGTTTACTGCTAACTGGGTTATTAGAGTCGGTCAACCCAGTTACGCACTCAATGGCGCCTGTTTCCGGTGGCGATCTGAGAGGAAGCGCCTTCAGACCAGACACCCGCAGTGCCACTAAATCCCTGCACGCATCTTCATTCGGACAAACAAATCCTAGAGTTCCAGAGAACAACCAGGATGTGTCGCCTCCTATGTTTTGTGAGTTAAATATTTGCTGACAATTGACACAAATTTAACCACTTCAAAATTACCTCTGAGATCATTCTTGCTGTCATTTGACACGGATCTGACCATTTCGGAGTTGTGTGGAGATTTCAATGTAGGCGTGTGAATGTGATTAACAAGACGGACAGAATAGTTTATGAGATATCATTTGCTTTTTGCCATGAATATGGTCTTTGCTGCTGACATGGCATTGATCCATCAGAAAATTAATATATCACTCTTGTTTTGGAAAAGCCATACTTCCGTTCAGCCCAAGAGTGAAATGATGATGATAATGATGATTGGTTTGGTTGGCTGTTGGAGCTTTACGTCCTGGCAACATCGAAGGTCATATTAGGACAGGTACAGACTTGTGACAGTGCGCACTCATGGCAACTTTATAATACTACCCCACTGGGAGACCAGGCCACCAGCACCATGACCTGATATCTGACTCAGTCACATTATCCTGACACTGAGCCAATCAATCCTTGCCCTATCTTAATAATGCCGAGCACCTGGCTAGGAAGTGACAAGTAACCATTTTTAGTCATTGGTTTCACTCGACCGGGGCTCAAATCCCACAATTTAATAAAGCGGGAGACGGACGTTCAACTCATTTAGCCATCCCGCCTTGATGATAATTATAATGATAATGATGATGATGACGATGGTAATGATAACTTCATGAATGTCACGTGGTGTTCTTTTTCGAGTTTGCAAACGAAGGGAATCATCGCACATAGAACGGGACTTGGATCCACACTTCCGCTATTCCAAGGCTAGTGTCTTAACCATTCGACTATCTAGGCTCCCTGATGCACACTCTTCTAACTTCTATGTGCTTATATATGTATATATAAGCAGATATAGATCTACGTGATCTATAGATATAGATCTACGTGATTCTCACAGGGGCTACTTTCACCATCCTCCACCACTGGTACATCGGGTCCTATATATATATTTGATGTATAAGGATTATACAAATATAAATTAACGAAATGGATTATTTTACATACATTGTGTATTACACACTCCGTTTATATATAAGTTGTTATATCTATATTTATATATAAACTGTTCTATCTATATTTACAAATAAGCTGTTTTATATATATTTATATATAAACTGTTCTTTATATATTTATATATAAACATTTCTATATGTATTTATACATAAACTGTTACCTGTCTCTCTCTCCCTCTCCCTCTCCCTCTCCTTCTACCTCTCCCTCTCCTTCGCTCTCCCTTATATATGAGCTGTTCTATATATATTTATATATCAACTGTTCTATATATATTTATATATAAACTGTTCTATATATATTTATATATAAACTGTTTTATATATATTTATATATAAACTGTTTTATATATATTTGTATATAAACTGTCCTATATATATTTATATATACACTGTTCGACATATGTTTATATATAAACTGTTTATATATATTTATAGACATTGCTTTATATATATTTATATATAAACTGTCCTATATATATTTATATATAAACTGTTCTATATATTTTTTTATATAAACTGTTCTATTTATTTTTATATATAAACTGTTATATATATATATATATATATATATATATATATTTCAGCAGTATAGTGAGTGAGGCAGGTGGCGCCACGAGCGGAGCTGAGGTTGACTAGGTTGGAGCAGTAGATGACTAGTCCAGGCTCCAGAGCCCGATGACTGCGCGGAATAATGAAGAGCAGGGGGAAGCTTCCGCGCTATGCTACGCGCAAGATTCTTATACAGCATATATGCCCACCATGCTGGCGCCCTTAGTTATACATGTATAAGTATGCATCAGACTGTCTGATTCAATTAGGCCCCTAATTGTTTAATCACATTCCGAGCTGCTCACTACCCTCCCCCCTCCCTCCCCCTCTCCCGTCCTCCTCCCCCTCCCTCTTCCCCCTACCCCTACCCCTTCCCCCCTCTCCCTCCCCCTTCCCGCTGTCCCTTTTCTCTTCCCTCCACCTCCCTCTTCCCCGTCCCCGTCCCCTCTGCCCCATCCCCGTCCCCCTTCCCCCTCTCCCTCCCCCTCTCCGTCCCCCTAATCTCTCCCCCCTCCCGCCTCCTCCCTCCCCATGCCCACTACTGCCACCCCTCCCTCTCCCTCCCCTCTCCTCTCCCATCCCTTCCCCCTCCATCCCCTTCCCTCTCCCCTCTCCCCTGTTCTCCTTCCCCCTCCCCTACCCCTCCCTTCCTCCTTCTCCCTCTCCCTCCCCTACTCTCTCCCTCCCCCTCCTCCTTCCTCTCCCCTCCCCTCCCTCTTTCCACCCTCCCCTCCCTCTCCTTCCCTCCCCCTCCCCCTCCCCCCTCCGCTCCCCATCCCCCTCCCCTGTCCCCTCTCCCCTCTTCCCCGTCCCCTCCCCCTGCGCCCTGCTGTAATGTACATGTGTTATTGATGGCCCTCATGTCCGTGCTAATTGTTGAGTCGTTTCTTTGTCATTCCCTTTGTGAGCAGTCGTTGTGGCTGCCTGCAGACCGTGATCAGTCAATGGTGCGGTGTAGATTTAGGTTCTGCTAATTTGCATATTCTGGCCGCTTTCTTAAAGCTTCAAAGTGCGAGGAAAACACAACACTTTTCCAAACTAAAACACTGACCTGGATTACTGCACTTGCATGACACCGATCCAAGGTCAAGGTCAAACCCCAATTCCCCCTGATCTCAAAGTCTAAGATACACAAAACAAGGTCACTGAATGAGTAGTCATATCCTAACAATGAAATTAGTGCATGATTCCCTCAAATTTGACGTCAAACCCCACTGACTGTGAATTTCAACAACCTAAAACTACAATAAAGGGGCTGGAGGTAATTTTCTAAGAACAAAGGCTACGAGGTCGTCTGATGTAGTATGTACACACTCACAACTGTCATTCAAGACTTAACTCGTAACAATTCTTCAAATGACCTCATACGCCGACCTCACAAAGTCACAGCGTAAACTGAGTAGCACTACTATCACTAGCACAGGTGGTAGGTATATACCAAAATGTTGCAAATGTGGCACCAAAATAAAACCTCACAAAAAAACTAACATAGCTACTAAGAGCTAAGATGATAACGCTACCACCAAAGTGAGACTATTGCTGTTCAGCGATAAAAACAAGCCGCAATGCAACTTACTCGTTATGGACAGGGTAAATAAACCATCACACACAAAAGAATCCTTCATATCCAAGTTAGATGCCGTTGCACTCATCAAGCATTTTGTTGCTGCGTGGAAGGGAATACGCTACCTCAGCCAATCCCTTAGAACCTATTACGGCTGATACTTATAGCATTAAAAATCGTATGTGCTTACCAAAATTAATTAACATGTGTTTACTTCAAATAATTATATATCTCCAAAGTTAGCCATTTCAAATAAAAAGGTATTTTTTTCAAATTAAAGTAAGGTCAATAATAGCGATCAGTCTAATGGGTCCACTGAAACCCAAAACCATCAGACTATGCTATTTTTATTTATTTTATTTTGTTGTGGTGAATTTATTAATTAACTGTGGTGTGTGAATATTGCAGCAGTTGTTGGAGGCTGAGCGGCAAGGTTTGCCTTTGTAAAGTGACAATGAGATTGTTCTATTAAAAAAGCAATACTCTGTGCGTACAGTCAGTTCCTATTAGTGTGACCCTCATTCTATCCGGACCTTCTTGTATCCGACCAAAACTTTCATGGGACAGATTCCCACCATTCATTCTATCCTCCAATCTTAAAAATCGCCTGTCCAAACATTTTACTAATCCCACATTGGGTAGCTGACACAAAATAGTCTGAGTTAATAATTGTTGGCTGTATGCAAAGACTGGATGTGACGGCTGAACTGGTAAGTGATTGATTGGAGGTTGCTTTACGCCGTGTTGGCAGCATAGGCAATATTCATGGCGAGAAATGTTAGTTTTTTGTTCAAACCATCGCTTTTACATGTAAAAGCAGACAATCAATTATGTGCCAATAGACACTCATTAAATTAGAAAGCTCACAATCATATATTTGTGGTCAAGGGAAACAAATTCCCATAGAAAAAGAAAAGTTTTATTAATAATTGGTAGAATCTATTTAGTAAACTATATGAGGTGGTACAGTCCAGCTGCCCTCAAAAAGGCTAAAATGTTTTCCTGTTTTACCTTAGTAAAAAGGTCATGCATACTGTCTGCAGTGTAGAACTGTTGGCGCAGGGCCAAAAAATCAACGCAACTTAGTAAAATGTGTTTGAGTGTCAGCGGGGACTGACACCCAATACATTCAGGGGGAGGTTCCCCCTTGAGCAGAAAAGCATGTGTAAGCCACGAGTGGCCAATACGGCAGCGGCTAAGGACCACTTGGTCCCACCGACCTCCCGCATGAGTCTGTGGTGGCTTTCGCACAGATGGTTCAATTTCTTTAAGTTTATTAATGTTTTCATCCCACTCATGTTGCCATTTGGATTTTATGTGGGTGGCTATTAGTGGTTTCAGATCAGAGTGAGGGATCAGACACGGTTCAAGATCACAGTTCAGGGCCTTCTTCGCAGCCCGATCAGCTCGTTTGTTTCCTTGTATGCCGGCATGGTCAGGCACCCAGCACAGGTGGATGTCATACCCATCCGTTGTCAGTTGGTTCATTTTATAAATGACCATTGTTAGAATAGGGTGATTCATTTTCAGTCCAGCAACAGCCCGGAGGCAAGAGAACGAATCACTGTATATAACATAGTTAGTGTGGTTGGATACCTCGATACACTCCAATGCGAGAAGGAGTGCTCGGGCTTCTGCAGTGAAAATCGAGCTCTGCTCGGGCAAACATACACCAACTTTTTCCTGTCGGCAGACTGCCGCAGCAGCTACCCGGCAAGAGTGCTGGCTACCTTCTTATGTTGGAAGTCATGGGTTGGAACCCTGGCCGAGTCAAACCAATGACTTACTGTAATCTGTTGAGAACTCGGCTGTCAGAGCCCCAAGTATCACTACTCTACCCAGGTGTGTTCTGACAACTGTCTGTCAGTTCCCACCTGGTGTCCCTCTCAACAATCACATAAGGAAGAAAGAAAGACAAGTCGCGCAAGATTGACAGTGAAGAAGTTGTGCTTTATTGGCATCAACTCCTGTTCACCTACTGGCGACCTATCACTCCTTACCAACCGCCCACACTGATCCACATGACTCCGGCTTGTGTATATCAGAATCAGTGCCTACAGCCCATTGAACCTGAATCCAATGGTTGTTGCACACAACTCAGTGCCTGTGGAATAGCTGTTGCTAGTTTGGGTGTAGAAAGTGGAGTCTCAGACAAGAGTGTCTACAGTGGGGTATGTGAGTCAGGTATAAGGAATGCAGGTGACTGGGCTCACACAGCCAGCCAATCAGACAGCCTCCACATCCTGGGTGGGTGATGCCCTAATAGGCAGCAGCTTTCACTCAACCCTCAGGTGCAGGTGGTGTCCATAATGTATGCAGGATAGCTGGGTGTGCTTGGGCATCGGTCCCGTGGTAATAGGTAGTTGCAGACAGTTACAATAAACATATATTAAAAATGCCCTTCCCTCCACTTGCATTCTAGCTGGTGCCTGGAGGGGACATTTCCTAATCATTAACCGTCTCTTAAGTATAAACATCCATCACAATCTCGGTCGCTATATGTTATCACATTTTCCACATAGTCCCTTATGTCAGACAGCGAGTCGGGCACCCATTGCTTCTCTGTTACATAATCCTGGTCCCCACTCCGTCGCCCAAGATTAATAATGTTCCTTGCCAATATATAAATCCGAACCGAAAATCTGTATATTTTTACATTACAACATTATTACTTGTCGCTACCTATCCTTGCCTTTGACATTTAATGTTGCATCTTCCGATGAAACATATTTTTGTCAAAACTAAAACAATTACTTATATTTGATACTATATATCCAACTTAGATACTGGTGCATTAACTAATGCTTTGGTACAGCACCGACAGAATAATCAGTGAATTTATTACCCCATCCCTTTGGACACCTACTTTGAGACAGCCATTAGGTAGAGAGGGCACTGACCAATTAGGTCAATATTGTGACCTCATTAGTCTGGCCCTCATTCCAGTACCATATATGGCTTTAGTCAGGTTCCAGGACATGAGGTCATTCCTCATCACATGACCATCACGAGATGTGAATCTGGACCACAACAACTGGACTTTTGGCAAGCTTGCCGAAATTATTTTAGGTTCTATCAGCTCAAATTGCTCCAAAATTAGGCGTTTTTTAAATCAAAGCGACACGAGAATAATGCATATTAGGTTATAATGGTCAACCTGATACATTTATCTCATAAATGAGGGGAACATTCGAAAGCCATCGGACTATGCAACTTTAATATGAAAGGACAATGACTGGTTTGCTCAATATGCGGATAATGTGACTGAGTGGGATCATGGTGCCGGCAGCCTGGTCTCCTAGTGGGGCAGCACTATTAAGTTGCAATGAGTGCGAGGTGTCCATTTTGATGTGACCTCAGATGTTTATAGGATGTAAAATCGCAACGAACAAACCTAATGTCTGAGTTATTTAGGACACTCTCAGGGATGGAAATGTCTGCAGTCTACTTGGTGGGGATGATTGAGGGAGGCGGCCGGGTTTTGAAAAGTAGTACCCTTTATACGACTGTGAACATGTTCAAAACTTTGGATGACCCTTCACATGTGTGGAGGGAGTGGGATGTAGCTCATGCATTAGAGTATCCACCGGTGTAGGTGTGGACCGTCCGATCGATCCTGTTCAGTGTGTAAAATATTCCAATAATGATGCATTGGTGGGGGAATGCAAATGTTCTATTTGTGAAACAGGTATACATGGCCAGGTGAATAGATGTGTTTATGTAGTTGCTGGTGGTGCTTTGATTGATTGGTTAATAGACATTGTGGTGCTAGTAAGAGAGTGTGTAAGGGACACTCAGAGCCCTACTCACTACCCCTTCCCCCCTCTGCTAGTCAGGATCACCACACACTCAGCTCACGGCAGGTGGTGGCCAGGGGAGCCACGCAGCTTGGTGGTGGTGGGCAGCTCACTGTAACCATGGGGACCAGGAATGGTTGTTTCTCATTGGTGGAGCTAGAAATGCTTGTTTCTCATTGGGAGAATGGGGTGGGGTGATACACTATACTGGATCAATGTACCATATAAATAATAAACCAGAGGGCTTGACTCTCTCTCTTCTTTTACTCTCTATACTCTTCCTTTCTCTTTGCCTGTATTGATTTCACTATAGCCAGCCTACACAACCACAGATTCGAGCCGTGAACTTTACAAGTGGACCCATTTGCAGTTTGGGCTATTTTCCATTCCAACCAGTGGTCCAAAACTGGTTCATCAAAGGCTGTGGTATGTGCTGTCCTGGCTGTGCATATAAAAGACCCCTTGCTGCTTATTAGAAAGAGTCGCCTATGTGGCGGTGGTGGATTTCGTCCAAAGAAATATGTCAGAATGACCACATGTTTGACATCCAATATCTGATGATGAAAATCAAATTACTCTAGAGGTGTCTTTATTTAAAACAAGCTTTCCTTTTCCCTTTACATTTGATGTGCTTTTAAACGAGCGCGAGGTTCGATCAGCGGGGTTACCAGACTTCCATGACCAGCTGACCCTTACCGTATTGCCTGAGCTGGTGGTGGGTCTGAGAGAAGTGCCGGGTGGGGAGATGGACGCCGAGCAAAGCTCTCCCCACACACACACACACACACACAGCAAACCTTAATCAGGTTAGTGTGAGACGTGAAGCCTGAACGTGAACTGACAATGCACACTGCTCACAATTGCCCGCTCTGGGGTCACCTTAACACAAGCAGCGTCTTAAGGGTTATTAAAGCCGCACAGTCCGAGAAAAACATCAATCTTTTGTTTCAAACAAAAACAGTTATCTAGATTTGATCACACATTACATATCAGTGCACTTATTAAACATTTGAGCTGAGTTAAGTTGACTTTTATTTAACCACAAACATGTTGTCAGATCACTCACTGTAAGGATTCCCCAACGGGTGATCTTCCAGCCGAGCAACCAATGTTGATCAAATTAAAGTTCATACTTATGCAAAATACATTTTCATGACGACTAATCTGCAATTGAAATATTCACCTAGAATCTGATATGTGCTATATACGTAAGCATTTCACTTCACACATAGATATGGCCACAGGAGAAGTAATTTCAGTTATATTTACCTCATATTCTTTACTTATTGCATCATGTCTACTTTAATTACACTTCATACATCATGCAAGAAAACCCTTTGTATAAATAAATGCATGTACAATATTACACTTACAGCCGGCAGACCAGTGCTATTTCACTAAAAAATCATATATCAATAAAATACATTTACACCCCCCTCCCGACCCACAAAAATAAAATTGCATAGGAGATACTAATTGAATTTAATTGAACCCAGACGGGATGGCCGAATGAGTTGAGCGCCCGTCTCCTCTTTTAGTAGCTCGTGGGATTTGAACCCCATGGTTCTGAAATTGAAATATATATATATATATATATTTAATATGTATAAAATATATATAGAATAAAGCCTCTCTAACCGACTACCTCCACAGATCGATGACTCCCCTATATCGATCGCTTTATTTGGGTCCTAAACGATCACCTATACAGCACTATTGTAATGATTTTTTTTAAAACTCCCTAAACCCACCACCTTCCCAAATGGACCATCTAAAGTGGGTTCCATGGTCGGTCGATTTAGAGAGATGTTACTGTATTTCAATATCAGAACATATAAGACCTTTCTCTGCCAACTAGATGTAGTTATTGATATATATGAACAAAAAAGGGTTGTTTGGGGCCTAAGGGCCTTCTTACACAACATGGACAGACTGTTCCACGATGTCACCTTTAAGAAGGTCCCTCGTAAAGGTCCCTGTGCAAACCGCCTCTGTCAATAGAAAGGTCTATTCATTGCCTGGATTCAAGGTCAAGTCCATTTCTGTAAGCGGCCACATAAAACAGACTATCAGCAAAAAGTCAGACTCGGTCAAAGTCAGCATTGTTATGGCATTCAAAAAATAGATTCTTGACACATTTGATACTTGACATCAACTCAAATTTTTAACGATGAAATAAAACATTTGACAAACATCGAAGGGAATATTTTAACTGTTCAGATGTGTGGGAATGAATGTTATCCCAAGAAGGTGGGCGAGTTCCCCATTGGAATAGCTGGTAAATAAGTAAACAAATGAATTATTAATTAAGATTTCCAATTTATTGTATGTGTAGATAAGCTTGAGAGTGATACCTTTCTACTTCCTGTCATGTGATTGGTTTACACGTTAGTGGCCCTTTAATGGCTGATAATTGTGAATAAGTTGAGTTATGTTGGTCAAGTTATGGCCCCTTTAATGGTTGATAATTGTGAATAAGTAAAGTTGTGTTGGTCATGTTACTGCCCCTTTAATGGTTGATAATTTTGAATAAGTAAAGTTGTGTTGGTCATGTTACTGACCCTTTAATAGTTGATAATTGTGAATAACTAAAATTGTGTTGGTCATGTTACTGCCCCTTTAATGGTTGATAATTTTGAATAAGTAAAGTTGTGTTGGTCATGTTACTGCCCCTTTAATGGTTGATAATTTTGAATAAGTAAAGTTGTGTTGGTCATGTTACTGCCCCTTTAATGGTTGATAATTTTGAATAAGTAAAGTTGTGTTGGTCATGTTACTGCCCCTTTAATGGTTGATAATTGTGAATAACTAAAATTGTGTTGTTCATGTTACTGCCCCTTTAATGGTCGATAATTGTAAATAAGTATAGTTCAGTTGGTCAATGACATCTGATTAGATAACTTTCCATTGCATTTCGAAACCAGTTCCTTTAAATCAGTATATTCAGTAGGTTTGGGATCTTTAAGTCAGAGCATTTCAGTACATATTTCTGTAAAATAGTTGCTCTAATACCCCTGTCACACTACGACGTAATGAGCCAACGTGAGCCTAACGTGGTGATTTTTCGTCATTACGTTGTCGTACGTTGGGTTACGTTATGATGACGTCATAATGACGTTAGACTGACGTCGAGCTACGTCATGTTACGTCATGTTACGTCGGTGCGCGTCGAGGTTTTGAACATGTTCAAAACTTTCGACGTATCTCGACGTGAAGCTGTTATGTCGGGATGACGTGACAATGACGTTAGGTAGACATTCCGCGATCGTTATAGCAGCGTAAATGACGTTAGAGTCACGTTATGTCACGTCAGACCGACGGGTCGGCTGGGAGGAACGTGTGGGCAGCGTTAAGTTAACGGGGGTCGGACGTAACGGAGCGTCGCCCGAGCAACACGCTGACGGGTCGAAAACGTCGTTATAACGTGTTGCGAACGTGTGGTCACGTAGTTCACGTCATTGACGAGCCCGTAGCGTGTTGCTAACGTCCATAACGTCATCCGAACATGATTGAAACGTTTTCTGAATGCCCACGCTTAGCTATCTCACGTTATGCTCACGTCAACTACGCAGCATTCACGTCCACAATTTGCATATTACGCCGATAACTTCGACGTAATATCATTATTTTCACGTTGTGGTTACGCTGACGTAGTCACGTCGTAGTGTGACAGGGCCATCAAGATTTAATTGTTCTAAAGATAATGTGTAAAGGCTAGTAACATTACATATGTCCATACTGTGTGAGATAACAATGCATGTTGGCTTTACCAGAAGGAGTATTTAGGTGGGGTGGGTGTGGGTCACCACACCCTTCCCACCTCCCACACTCTAGATTCACAGGTGAGGTTGACGAATAAGATTGTTTGTCTACTAGGCTGACTGGAGAAAATACAATGGTATTTGTAGTGTGGCATATGCAACCCAGCAGACAGAGAAACAAGAGCAACAGAGAGGAAGCGAGCCACCCTGCCAGCCCTGACTCACACACTGTTATGTTGAGGTTTTTGGAGTTTATTTTGTAATAGCCTGCAGTATATAGTATAGTATTTCAGTCGAGTATAGTGAGTAATATTAATAGCAATTTTACACCTCTTGGCTTTCGCATCAGACCGGATAGGGTGCAAATTATATCTTGATTCTAGGGGAGTAATATCCTCTAGTTAACTCGGCCAGCATTGAAAACAAGCCTGGGTACCCAGGCTTATATGCCATGGACAGTATAAATACAGCCTCAATAAAAGAAACCGCAGTGACTTAACAATTTATTCTCATCACTATGTAGCCTGGTGTTCGACGCAGTAATCAGGTTGTGTGTACACAGTAACCAGGGGTTGTGTGTATACAGTAATCAGGCTATGTGTACACAGTAACCAGGTTGTGTACACAGTAACCAGGCTGCATACACAATGACCAGGCTATGTATGCAGTAACTAAGTTGAGTGTACACAGTAACCAGGATGTGTGTACACAGTAACCAGGTTGTGTGTACACAGTAACTAGGTTATGTGTACACAGTAACCATGCTGTGTGTTCACAGTAACCAGGTTGTGTGTAAACAGTAACCAGGGGTTGTGTGTATACAGTAATCAGGCTATACCAGGTTGTAACCAGGTTGTGTACACAGTAGCCAGGCTATGTACACAGTAACTAGGTTGAGTGTCCACAGTAACCAGCTTATGTGTACACAGTAACCAGGATGTGTGTACACAGTAACCAGGTTGTGTGTACACAGTAACTAGGTTATGTGTACACAGTAACCAGGCTGTGTGTACACAGTAACCAGGATGTGTGTACGTAATGACCAGGCTGTGTGTATACAATGACCAGGCTGTGTGTACACAGTAACCAGGATGTGTATACACAGTAACCAGGTTGTGTGTACACAGTAACCAGGATGTGTGTACACAGTAACAAGGTTGTGTGTACACAGTAACTAGGTTCTGTGTACACAGTAACCAGGCTGTGTCTACATAATGACCAGGTTGTGTATACAATGACTAGGCTGTGTGTACACAGTGATCAGGTTGTGTACACAGTAATTAAAAGAAGGATAACAATAGCCCGAACAACATTCTCCAAAATGTATAGAGTGTTAACATCAAGTAAGATATTAATACAAACAAGGAAGCGTATTCTTCAGTGTTATGTGTGGTCTACTCTAATGTATGGGGCAGAGACATGGACAATCTCTAAGAAAATGTACAAACGTTTAGCAGCATTTGAGATGTGGACTTATCGAAGGATGATGAAAATATCATGGACAAAGAAGATCACCAACAAAGAAGTTCTCAGAAAAATTAAAAATAAGAAAAGCTTGTTTGCCACTATACAGACAAAGAAACTTATTTATTTTGGCCACATCATTCGTCAGAGTTCAATATACCGTACATTGTTGGAAGGGAAGG
Organism: Branchipolynoe longqiensis; assembly: GCA_030323885.1. Classification (NCBI taxonomy): domain Eukaryota; kingdom Metazoa; phylum Annelida; class Polychaeta; order Phyllodocida; family Polynoidae; genus Branchipolynoe; species Branchipolynoe longqiensis. The sequence goes on from CM059188.1 coordinate 120,846,415, forward strand.
TGAATGGCAGCAGAGGGAGAGGGAGACCAAGAACATCATGGTTTACAAATATTTCACAGTGGACAGGCTTGAATTATTCACAGTCTATCAGAACAGCACAACATCGGGACAAGTGGAGAACCATTGCATCCAACCCTCGACTAGAGGACGGAACTATTGATTGATTGATTGATTGACACAGTAACCAGGCTGTGTGTACACAGTAACCAGGCTGTGTGTACACAGTAACTAGGATGTATGGACATAATAACCAGGATGTGTGCATACAATGACCAGGCTGTGTGTACACAGTGATCAGGTTGTGTACACAGTAACCAGGCTGGGTGTACACAGTAACCAGGATGTGTGTACATAATGACCAACCAGACGGGATGGCGGAATGAGTTAGAGCGTCCGTCTCCCGTGCTGGTAGATCATGGGGTCGTGGGTTCAAACCCCGGTCGAGTCAAACCAATGACTTTAAAATTGATACTTGTTGCTTCCTAGCCAGGCGCTCGGCATTATTAGGACAGGGCAAGGACTGGTGTGCTCAGTGTCAGGATAATGTGACTGAGTGGGAAACCAGGTCATAGTGCCGGCGGCCTGGTTTCCCAGTGAGACAGCACTATAAAGTCGCCATGAGTGTGCACTGTCACAAGTCGGTACCCATCCTGATATGACCTTAGATGTTGCTAGGACGTAAAACAACAACAAACAAACAAACATAGTGACCAGGCTGTATACAATGACCAGGTTGTGTGTACACAGTGATCAGATTGTGTACCCAGTAACCAGGCTGTGTGTACATGGTGATCAGACTGTGTGTACACAGTGATCAGGTTGTGTACACAGTAACCAGGCTGTGTGTACATGGTGATCAGGCTGTGTGTACACAGCCCAGTCTTACATCGTGTAGGCTCTAAGCACACACATGTGTCCCTTTAACTGGCCGCCAGGTGTGCATATCAGGCTGCCGTGCAGCCCGCCCTGAGTGGCCGCCATCTCCTGGCGGCGAGACACCAAATCTACAACACACCTCCACACACACACCTCCACAAGGCAACACAAGACGTCGCATAAGAGTAAGACCCACCACTCAGTCTAGTCAGTCTCAAGCAGTTTGAGGAGAGCAGACTCCCCCACCCACCCCCACCCACCCCCACCCCCACCCAACCCCACCGACGGCACATAGAAATAGAACCCCATCCTACAGTTAACTAGCGGTATTTTACAAGCTAGAATCTTTATACAAAATAGCACCCTAACTTCTGTGTGTGGAGGCAGGAAAGCACTAATGTATGATATTACTCAAGCAATGATCTGCTTACTATATCTGCTTACTAAATCTGTTTACTATATCTACTTACTATATCTGCTTACTATATCAGTTCCAAGAAATAGTAACCCAACAGAAATTAAGTGTGGTAAAGTCTAGTAGGGAGGGGTGGCTGGCTCCTCCTGCTGTGCTGGCTCCAGGTCATCTGCCTGCCATACCCCCTGCCCAGCTCTTTTATTCAGATGGAACACATTCAAAATACAGGTACACAGTTGCTGGGAGTCTCCTCAGTCAGAGACAGTAACATGGCATTTCATTCGGCTGAACTCCACTCCCACCAGCCCCCTCCCCCCTGCTGGGTAAGGGGGTGGGGGGGGGGCTAACCCACCCACCCCAAGTCAGATACATATTTTTCAATCGAGTTCACCGATCACACTTACAGTATCAACCCTATTTATCTTTACACAACACCAGCAGTCACGAGTCCTTAGATTGGGACAACTCCAAAATAGTAGGAGTTTCTACATGCCTTACTTTGAGAATTACATATTGCATCATCTTTAGTTCAGCAAACTGCCACGAGGTGGGCCAGGGAGGGCTCACCACACACACACACACACACACTCCACCTCCCACCTCCAGCCTGACACCTGGCTTTGGCAGGTCCTGCAAGCATTCACATACACACAACCCCCATGCATTGTCACCTGTGTGCTAACACTCCCTCAGATACTGGCATCTGTAAATCATACCATAACAGACACACAGAACTCAGTTTCTTAACTTAATTATTGTACTCATTCTGTGGCATTCTTCACAGACTATTTGTCTGGGTTAATAAACCACAGTCTGCAGCAACGGTATATGATGTCCGTAGTTTCAGCATTTACCTCCCTTTATGCAATATATAATACCAACAGACTTCAATTCAGTAACACATGTAAATATATCAATACAGTAATACTTCTCCAGAGTTCTTATCTCCAGTGGTTATATTTTATGTCGAACCTTACAACAATTTGATATTAATTATCATTTCACTTGAGATATATAATCCACCATGGTTTCAAAACTTGGTTTGAATATTATGCATATGTATTTACCAACATGATAGAATGAATTAGGTTTTATTAGAGCGGTCTTAGAGGGTGGGCTATTTATATAATAGGAATATTATTATAATGACTTTATAGAAATAACTGGATGATTTAAATATGATTGAAATAGTTTCCTTAATGCTTCACATATGAGTTTCGTGAAAAGGAGATATTTTAGAATTTATTTAAACTATTATTTATTTATGAAGCAGACCTAAAAACCCGGAATACTTTACACCACGTGAACCTGCTACAACTTAGTACAAGCAATCACTAAACAGGTCCACCACTGGCCAGGCTAAGGTAGCGACAAGAATCTATTCCTACGTCATTGGTTTGACTCAGCCAGGGTTCCAACCCGTGGGTTCGAATCCCAGGACCTATCCTTAATAGTTCTATGGCAGTTGCTATGGATACCGGCTTCCTGTGAGCTTGTGTAAGGCAGATGATATCAGGGTGTAATTATCTCGAACAAAGATGCTGAGTGGAAGGGTTAAGCTGATTTCTCTCCGGTGCGGTTAGTGGGCTGTCTTACCCTGCCTGGCCGTCTTTGCTCCACAGGCGCCCAGCGGCCCGGGCTCGTCCCCTGAGACTGAGCCGTGTATCGGGCAATTAGGTGCGGCTCAGGGGTTCACCGGCTC
>CM059188.1:120849906-120894337 GCA_030323885.1 Branchipolynoe longqiensis
TGTAACTTTGGTTGTTCACTTCGTTTGTGAATGGTTGTGTAATAAACCACATTCTACTACCATCAATCTTTGTGGTGTAACTTTGGTTGTTCACTTGGTTTGTGAATGGATGTGTAATAAACCACATTCTACTACCATCAATCGTTGTGCCTTATTGTATTCCTTCTTACACACAGTGCATGATGGCTGCTGATTGTTTGCAGTCGTCCACCTATCATGGTTGTGTTTTTTATAAAAGTATTGGTGCAACGCAGCCAGTAAGGGTTCTTGCAATGAGACCCTTCAAAATCAGTGAAAAGTACATGTAGTATATTTTTCATCTGCAAGCACCAGTAAATATTTCACAATGACTTACAAAATTTATACTTTTCGTTACCTAGCCTGGCGCTTCGCATTACTAGGATAGGCCAAGGACTGGTTAACTCAGTATCAGAATAATGTGATTGAGTGGGATATTGGGTCACGGTGCCGGCAGTCTGATTTCCCAGTGGGGCAGCATTATATAGTCGTCATGATTGCACACTGCTACAAGTTGGTACCAGTCCTGATATGACCTTAGATGTTGCTAGGACATAAAACAACAAACAAACAAGATAGCGTAACTAAGTGGGAACTTGGGTCCTGTGCGGATCTTCCAGTGGGGGAAGCACCATCAAATCGCCATGAATGCGTACTATCTATCACAAGTCGCTGCCCTTCCTCATATGACTTTAGATGTTGCCAGGATGTAAAACCCCAAACAAACAAACACAGACTCCTTCACTTCCCCGCCTGCCCGGGCTCTGTACCGGTGGCTTGTTAGCAGACCCCCGGGGATCTAATTCCATCTGAGTACACGGCTACCAAACGTAAGCTTTTCGATTTGTAGAAACAAATTGATTCATGCGCCGATATTGTGAGTGCGGGCGCCGATCCAATCTCGCCGTGTCACGCTTGATTCCTCCGGAGCGCTCACCAATAATACTGGCCGGGTCCCGCGCCCCACTACAGCCCCCCCCCCCCCTGCCCCCCTCCCCCCCCCCCCCCCCCCCCCCCCCCCCCCCCCCCCCCCCCACCTCCCCCACTGCGGCCCCCCCCCGCCCCACCCGTCCCGGGATGACTAGACCTTCTGGGACGAGGGGCTGGAAGGCGCCGAGAGACAGGGATATGGAGAGACAGGGATGGAGACAGCGAGAGATGTAGATAACGGTGAGATACTGAGAGATATAGATACACAGAGAGAGACATCGAGAGATGTAGATATACAGATATATTGACAGATATAGATATTCATTCCATGAGAGGCTATGAGAGATGTAGATAACGGAGAGACATTGAGAGATATAGATATACCGCGAGAGAAACATTGAGATATATAGCAATCCAGATATATTGACAGATATAGATATTCATTCCATGAGAGGCTATGAGAGATATAGATAATGGAAAGACATTGAGAGATATAGATATACCGCGAGAGAAACATTGAGATATATAGCAATCCAGATATATTGACAGATATAGATATTCATTCCGTGAGAGGCTATGAGAGATGTAGATAATGGAGAGACATTGAGAGATATAGACATAGAGAGAGATATAGATATACAGAGATATTGACAGATATTGACAGATATTGACAGATATAGATATTCAGAGAGAGGCTGTGACTGTGAGAGATGTAGATAACAGACATATGCTGAGAGATACAGATATACAGAGAGAGACATCGAGAGATATAGAGATACAGAGTAGGTACCGACAGCGGCATGGAAAAGTGCAGGAATGGTGCTTTTTTCATCAATATTCACAAGCTTGTAACTATTTCTGTGTGGATTTGATTTTGATGAGATTGCATATCCTAGAAGATCAACATTTGTTCTATCTGATGCTGTTGTTGTATTTAATATATAATCAGTTTGTATTTAAGTCAAATCCATTTGTATAATCAGTGTATTTAGGTAATTTTCCTACATTACTGGTGTAAATAAAAATGACTCTGAAAACAAGGCATTTTTAATAGGCTTGCGCTTCCTTGCACTACACCATAGAAGGTCATGGATGGTACCAAAAGAAGCGCAATGACCTCAGCTTTCTATATATTTTATCTAGGTCAAAGTGGTCAATCAGGTCAAATTCTGCAATTTAAATTATTTTGAAAGTTTAAAGCGATTACTGAATTAAAAGAGATATTTGAAACTTGATAAGATTTGGTATGGATATATAGACAATTTGATTCCCTTTCCAATGATACCAATCTTACTATAGTGCTAGTTATTGCAAGGAGCCGCAGACAGAATATTGACACCAACCTCTTTTGGTCTTTGCTGTCCACAATAGTTTCACCAGGGTGACATCCATGAAGAAACATGTATATGATGTTGATGTCTATTGGCATATATCACATAATATATAATCTAATATTGTGCCAAACAGAGACAGACATAGAGAAATATAGATACACAGACAGACACTGAGATATACAGATATACAGAGAGAGCTATCGAGATATACAGATATACAGCGATATATTGAGGGATCTATGTATACAGAGAGAGACAGCGAACGGCATAGATAACAGAGATACACTGAGTGATACAGTTATGCAGATAGAGACAGAGATATAGATATGCAGAGAAACACCAAGATATATATATATATATATATTATATATATATATAAAACTGGCTATGGTGGAGGGAGAGGAAGGAGCGCAAACGAGGAGTGGGTGGGAACCTTCCAGTCTTTTATTTTGCAAGGAAAGGCCCATGGCCGGGCAAAAGAAAATAGCCCTACCAATCAAAGCTAAAAATGCATGCGATACAAGGTACGGCGGCAGAGCAAGTGACCTGCGAGCAGCAATGGCGGAGTAGCAGCGAGGCAAAAGCAGCCACGGAGCAAATATATGCGAAGAAATAATAATAAAATAAATAAATAATAAATAAGGTAGGTAAACCCCGCCTCTTTATATATATATAATAAATTATATTTTACATAAAACTGGCTATGGTGGAGGGAGAGGAAGGAGCGCAAACGAGGAGTGGGTGGGAACCTTCCAGTCTTTTATTTTGCAAGGAAAGGCCCATGGCCGGGCAAAAGAAAATAGCCAAAGGGGGCCCTCAAAGAGAGCCCCCCCCCAACCACTACTCGCTTAACTCAACTGGGCCAGCGAAGAGGAAACCCTCAGGTCATTCATTATACGAACCTGCAATGGCGTTTTCAGGTAAGCGTAGACCGTTTCACTGGCCCAGTCCCCCCTCACCTTAATCTCTTCAATTGTAGCACCACAAATAGCCAAAAAGGTTGTACCACCCCGGCGGAGGGAGTGGGAGGTAAAATCAAACTCACCCAGGCCAGCAATATTGGTAAATAATTTTAGCATGGACTGGTAAGACGAATATGACATCGGAGTGGAACCGACATCAGCTGGAAGCCTAAAGGCCATATCACCCGGCCCAGCAGGTATCTCATCAAAATGCTTACGTGTCCAAAAAACTGCGCAAAGGGCGAGGTTGCAACACTTAGCGACAGGTATCTCGAGAATCCTCTCATTAAATTGGATGGTCTTGCATTTTTTTACCCGTACTACCATGCCCCAATCAAAGAAGGTGAAATCTGATCGGGTCAAGGCCGCATCTGAGGCGGTGACCTGGCTTTTCCTAAGCAATGCACGAAATGACAGCAAAACGGCTGCCCGCCAAGCCGTGTGTCCTGAGTTTAGGGTCAAGCCCTCAAAAATCTTAAGCAACATGTTTGGAAGGAGAGGCGGGGCCCTCCTAGGGGTATCGCCCTCCTAGGGGTATCGCCCTTTGAGCGCCTTTTGAATTCTACAGCATTGACTTCAGTTTTGCCAATTTCCCCACTGATGATATTGACTATCCCTTCTGGGTGGCCTGCAGGATTCAAAGGGTCAATGCACTCCTCTAGCTTTCTGCAGATTTCTTCTCTCTCCTTTTCATCAGCCTCTCATCTGCCTTTCCTTCTTCCTTCTTGGTGATTTGGGTTTGCGTATAACTCTTTTCACCTTCCTCCATATCAGTCAGTCTACTGAGGGCCCAAACCTTGAGGGCCTCTGGCTTGAGGGTAATTCCAACTATTCTGCCTTTAGTTACTCTGTCCATAATGCCTAAAAGTTGACTCAATGAAGAGGACACTCCAATTCCCATTCCATATGCCTTGGAGATAATGCGTGACATGCACACCCATGAGGAACTTGTCAAAACTAGAAACCTCTGACCTATTTCAAAGGTCATTTGCTGAGTATGGACCATGGCCATCAGTATTGTATCTCGATCAGATGACTTCATGTCAATGAGAGGTTGGTACACAACCTTTCTCTTCAGTTCTACGAGGTGTCCCTGCTTATTCCAAAGTGCTGAACTCCGCAGTGTCATCCTTCTTGACAACATCTTCAAGAAATGACATGTCTATCATTGACACATGGTTCTTAGCCACCTCTTGGTGTGAGCGTAGTTTAAGTGGTAAAACTCCCTTCACTGCTGCTTGGCTTGGAACATCAGGTTTCTTTTTGCTGTTGAATCTATGGATGTTCACATAATAGTTGATTGGTTCGGACATATCTTCCTTGCTAATCCATCTTATCTGGACCCTATCATAATTGGCAATACTAACATTCTGTATCTGAATCTACTGTTCCTGTGTGTTATTGCATAGCTTTGGTTCCAATAGATTAAAGTATAAAGTGCACTGAATATGTTAGGCTAAAGAGCTAAATGATTCAGAGAAAATTGAAGAAGTATTTTTCTCATAATGAGAGGTCATCATCAATGTTGTAGCGAGATGTTGTAAATACATTTTAAGTTTCTTTTTCTCCAGTTTTGGACCAAAAGGGTAACAAACCTGTGTATTGTAGCATACGGGGAGTTAAGCATACATGTTTGTAGGGTGCCTCTCAACAGATAATGGCATGCCCTGACTGTGATAGGCAGTGTCCACACACATACTAGTAGATATTACATTGTGAATGCATGTCACCAATTTCATCTTCACCAGTAGGATTCCCACATTAGACATAAGGGTATTTTAAATATGGATCTCTCGTTTATTTTTCATGCATGTCATACTTACATCTTCCAACTTTTTGGAAATTGAATTGCACATTGGAGAAGCTCAGATTGATCGTGAAGTTTGACACAAGTTGATCGTAAAGTTGCACAGCCATGATTGAAACATGCGGTTTCCGACACATCTAACTGTCTACGTGTTTGACCTTTGACCTAGGAAATTTGACCTTGAATGTCAAAATTTGGGAGGAACCTTTCTGAGTTCCCCGTTGGAAGTATTTGAAGGGAGCCATTTGTTATTTTACGTTGACTGACAGCATTGATGTGGGCATTTTCCATTTTGCTAGCAAAAATAGCTATTTTAGCTTTTTTTTTTACATAGGTTGTATTTTGTTTCCTACAGGGTGGTCACTATGAAATATATTTGAACATAGCTGGGTTAAAGTCATAGGTAGGTGTCTAAGCAAACCGATTAAGGTGTAAATAAAACAATTCAGTTTTGTTCTTGGCCTATGGTGTTTATAACAGCATTTGAGATTTTAGGCAAGGCGTAAAATCTGTGACCTTTTGACCTTTGGTGACCTAATTATTTAAATGATTTGAATATAACACATATCAGTATAAAGAGCTCCCCAGGACCCACGTTTTGATGGGTCACCTGATCTATTATCTTCGATAACAACGGTTATAGAGGACATTTTGTGTTCATTATCCCTATTTTTATGGCAATCTTTTATTTTGTACTCCCAACGCAAAAGGGTTAATCCCGAAAATTGCTCAAGGGTGATCAGCGGTCATCCACCTGGAAATTGAAGACTACCACCCAGTCTACCAGAATCACCAATAACAAACACTTTAACTCTCAGTGCGGGGTATGGACTAAATCTGGCCTTTGGCTACCGGGCTATTGTTATTGCCGATAGAGGGCGAGTTGGTCAATTCGTGAAGGAAGCTAAGTCACCTAAATTTAGCTAAAGGTGAGATAACTTCTTGCCAGATACAACCTATGTGCTCCTTCTGTACCTGTTTCTCTCTGTAGCCATTATGTAGAGAGAGAGAAAGAGAGCAAGAGAGCAAGAGAAAGAAAGAAAGAAAGAAAGAGAGAAAGGGAGAAAGAGAGAAAGAGAGAAAGTGAAAGGAAGAAAAAGGAAGAGGAAGAAAGAGAATAGAGAGAAAGAGAAAGAGAGAAAGAGAGAAAGAGAAAGGGAGAAAGTAAAAAGAGAAACAGAGAGAAAGAGAAAGGGAGAAAGCGAGAAAGAACGAAAGAAAGAGAGAACGAAGGAAAGAGAGAAAAAGAGAAAGAGAAAGTGAGAAAGAAAGAAAAAGAAAGAGAGAAATAGAGAGAAAGAGATAGCGGCAAGTGAGAATGGTGCACACGGGGCTAAATGAGCGCTCATTTTCTGTCATTGCTGGGGACACAGACAGAGAGAAAGAGAGAGAAAGAGAGATAGAAAGAGAGAGAGCAGATAGAAAAAGAGAGAGAAAGAGAGAGAAAGAGAGAGCGAAAGAGAGAGAGAAAAAGAGAGAGAAAGAGGGGGAGAAAGAGAGGGATAGAGAGAGAGAAATGGAGAAAGAAAGAGATAGAGAAAAAGAGACAGAGAACAGATTGAAATATCCCATCCTGCTTACTGAATGAATGTAACAAACCAGTGCCTCGATGCTGACAAAATATGCATTCAGATGAATAAAAATATTTACCCCCCAAAAAAAATCTACCAGCGGATTTTCTTTCTTGAAATAGAACGCGTCAAAACAAACGCAATCCTAAAATACAAAGCACCAATCCCACCTGGCGGATAGGTCCGGAACTACAGTACAGTCTCCAGATCCCACTCTTAAATCGACCTTACACCTCCAACCCGCCCGCCCCCAACACACCCCCTCCTCGACCCCCACCCGCCCTCACCCCACCCCCTCCACAACCACCGCCCCTATTCCCCCCCCCCCCTCACAAAAAGGAAAGAACCCCCGTCCCCACTTGTGGCACGCTAATGTAATAAGAGTAAATACAAGTAACTGAATAAAAACCCTAAAATTCGCCCTACCAACACCACGTCCACTAACCCCCCCCCCCCCCCCTCCACACACACACCATTGTGTGTCAAATACTGAAAGGTAACTTTGGATCTTTATTTTATTTTTAATTTTTTTATTGAGACTGTATTTATTCTGTCCATAGTGTGTAAGCCTGGGTACCCAGGCTTGTTTTCAATGCTGGCCAGCTGTATGTAATGTTGGAGTTATCTTATCAAACAGTAGCTGCTGATAAGTTATTTGATTGTCTGCATTTCAGTATCAGATAGATAGTCTGTTGGTACGTTTAGTACCCTATGTTAGTTTTTTTTTACCCTCTTGGCATTGTATTTTTGTTCTATTCTTATTACTATGTTAGTTGTTTTCTTAAGGTTCTATGTTAGTGTTTTGGCGTTTTCTAACCCTTAAATATTACCCTCCCAACTCCCCTTTATTAGACCCCCCCCCCCCCACAACACCGGAAGCCACCTGAGGAAGCAATCACCGGGTCCCGGTTTGGTGACACCTTAATGCGCCGTCAAACAAATGTAACTCGATCACCTGGCGGTCATTTTGGAAGGAAATGCAATCGAGTGCGTCCGACCCGGGCCGTGTGTCCGGATTACGGGCACAAATAGAGTCGGGGCCCCTTCCAGGCCCCGCCAGACGCGCGGCCCCCCAGCGGCCCCTACACGGCCCCAGCCTGCACTTCCGGGGCCATTAAGAGCCGCCACAATTGCCTCTTTATTTGGTAACTTGGTCAGGATTATTAATACATGCTGGAGGGAGACGCGCCGCCACCCGACACCTCGGTTCGAGGCTAACTGGATTTGTCACGCTCACTGTGGATTGCACCATTGCGCGCCTGCGCACTGACTGCTCGCCGGGCGGCGGGCGCGTCGTACTAACAAGTAATGGACTGGCTGAACATAACAGACGCAGCGCTAAAGCGGGGTATGGCCTGGATGGCCGAATGAGTTAGAGCGTCCGTCTCCCGTGCTGGTAGACCGTGGGATCGTGGGTTCCAACCCTGGTCGAGTCAAACCAATGACTTAAAAATTAATACTTGTCGCTTCCTAGCCAGGCACTCAGCATTATTAGGATAGGGCAAGGACTGGTTAGCTCAGTGTCAGGATAATGTGACTGAGTGGGATATCAGGTTATGGTGCTGGCAGCCTGGTCTCCCACTATAAAGTCGCAATGAGTGTGCACTGTCACAAGTCGGTACCCGTCCTGATATGACCTTAGATGTTGCTAGGACGTAAAACAACAACAAACAAACAACAAACAACTATGTGTGTGTGGTGTAGGTTGACGGTTATGGAGGCGGGCACACCCAGGTGGCGCTACCAGTCGAGCTGGTAGAGTCAGAGCAGCACAGTCGATGACTGCGCACGGGAGATTTAGTAGTTAGTCCACTTCCAGTTGTATATGCTGTGTATGAATTATAGGAGTATAATAACCCGGAATATCCCTCCTTTCCCTCATCACTCACTCAGCTCCATGGACTGTGGGGGTCTGTCCTAGTCGTCTACTGCTCCAGCTTCCCCACCTCAGCTCCGGTGGTGGCGCCACCACCCCTGCACACTGTAACCGCTACTCTCTGCATAAAGGCTCAGTCACACCTTACCGGATTGGGGAACCAGATATAAACCAGGCACTGTCCAGTGAAATATGTCAATGTCCGGTTTATATATGGTAGGCATCCGGCGTTTCCGTTCTCTGTCCGGTGGTGTCTGGTTTGTACGGTGGCAATTTTTTAACATGGACAAAACTTGTACCGGCACCACCGGACTGACGTGTATGGTTGGTGTCCGGTTTAAGTCCATTTAGTCCATTTTGTCTGGTTTATGCCCAGTGCCCATCCGTTACGTCTCCGGTTTGTTTCCTGAAGAGCCCGTTAACGGTTTTGCGGGAATTCGGTCCGTTGGTTTTTGGCGCATCCGTGATCAGTCCGGTACGTGTCCGGTTGATGTTTGGTCTGTCTGTTTGACATTCAGTTTTCGCCTGTCGGTTGACCATTGCTTGTCCGTTGTTATCTGGTGTCGTCCAGTTATCATCCGGTTATCGTCCAGTGGCTATTCATTAATGTACGTTCCTTGTCCGTTTAGCATTCATTTCATCCGGCGGCCTTTGATCCGATCGCGCAACATTTCGACAAATTTCGGTACATTTTGATACTGAACACCACCGACTAGACAATTCTTTGTCCGGTGGTGTCCGGTACTCAATCCGGTAAGGTGTGACAGGCACTTAATGATTATACAGCACATATATAATTGCCAGCGGTACAGTGAGTGAGTGTAGTGGTCGCTGAGGCGTGGGCGGGTAGGTGGCGCCACGTGGAGAGCTGAGTTAACATCAGTAGATGACCTAACGGATAGAGTTAATCAGTCGATGACTTAGGGGCTAGGGGAGTAGATGGGATCTTCCTGCTTATTATACTTGCATAATGACGTATACAGCACATATATATAGAGAGAGAGAGAACGAGAGCACCCTATGCCCTACACAGCAGCAGTTTGGTTCAAATTCTGTAATTCTAGTCGGAAAACAGTTGTGTAGGAAAAGCCTGTGGAACATTTGTAAACCAGATCAAAGTTTGCTTTGCAGAATGATCAGCGAACTACTAGCAGAACGCACCCACCTCGAATGGCGGGTTCCTTGCGAGCTGCGCGTTCCATGAGGGAGGGTGGGGGGTCACTTTCACTGAAGCATCGATAAGGGTCGCCAGGGTGCTCAAGCTCCATTGGCAACAGGTAGGCGTTAGAGCGCGGCTGCTTGGGGTTTTACATCCTGGCGACATTTGAGGACACATCACAATAGGCACTGGTTTGTTTGTTTTTGTTTGTTGTTGTTCTACGTCCTAGCAACATCTAAGGTCATGTCCAACAACCAACCAACCAGGTTCGAATCCTAATCTCACCCACCAGCCTAGGCGGTACAGGGAGTCCTCACACCCTTCTCAGGCGGAAGGAAGTGTGGCAGGAACACATGGGTGGCATTCTCTATCTTTGCTAAGGCGGCTCCGGTGGGACTAGAGAAGCGGGAGAAGTTCGGTTCCACTTTGCCAGCCCGCTCATTCTGGAACGCTATGCATCTTGCTCGGACGTAATGTCTTCGCTAAATTGAATAGCGTTTCCTGAGGGGGGTTTCTCCACACAATCACAGTTTAAACCTCCGAAATTTAGCGTATGCTTCAAATATGCATCAGGGGGGCGCGGTGGTCGAATCGGTAGAGCGCAGGCCTCCTGTGCGGGAAGTCGGGAATTCATTTTTTTGTTTTTGTTTGTTTGTTTGTGTAACGACCCCCCAGCACAAAAAGTAGACCTTGGCTATTGGGGGGCCACAATTGGGAATTCAATTTCCCGTCGAGTCAAAGCAATGACTTATAAAATTGATACTTGTCATTTCCTAGTTTGGTGCTCGGCATTAATAGGATAGGGCAAGGACTGGTCAGCCCAGTGTCAGGATAATGTGACTGGGTAGGATATCAGGTTAGGTATCGGTGGCCTGATTTCCCTGTGGGGCAGCACTATAAAGTCACCATGAGTGTGCACTGTCGCAAGTCGGTACCTGTCCTGATATTACCTTAGATGTTGCCAGGACATAAAACTCCAACAACCAACCAACGAAATATGCACCGATTACGTGGCATATTTGCGAGGTTGTTAATTGCGATCATTTTGTTGTTGTTATTAAAGTTGTATAGTCCGATGCTCTTGAGTTTCTGACATTTTTCTGAGTTATGTATATTAAATTGATCATTATTATTTACCTTACTTTAGTTTGAAGTAACTTTTAATTGAAATGGCTACCTTTTGAGATATTTGAAATTCAAACATCTGAAAATAATGTTGGCAAGCACGCCAAAACTCTGATACCATAGGCTTCTGCAGTAACAGGTTCTATTAAATCGACTCATCGTTCCCTTTTGTGTGGCAACAAATACTTAATAAGCACATCAGTACCTAAGTTAGATATTTAGAATCAAATCTAGATAATTGTTTTGATTTTGAAAACTTGATGCTTTATCGGACTATGCAGCTTTAATTACATTTGCTGATTATGGCATGGGAAATTTCAATCACTGAAAATAGGTCTTCATAATTGAACTATTCCTTGCTCTATCCTAGTAATGCTGAGCACCAGGTTTGGTAGCGGTGAGTATGAATTTGTAGCATCATTGGTTTGACTCGGCTGTGGTTTGCGACTGCAACTTTCCATAAGAAGTGAGCATTCAACTCATTCAGCCATGCTGTGTGGGTTAAATATTCTATATCCGGAGCGAGACGTAGCTCAGGCGGTAGCGTGTCCACCTGTGAAGGTGTCGGTCATCCCGTCGATCCTGCTCAGTGGACCCATTTTCAGTTTGGGCTATTTTCTCAATCCAACCAGTGGTCCACAACTGGTTCATCAAAGGCTGTGGTAAGTGCTGTCCTCTATGTTGGAAAGTGCATATAAAAGACCCCTTGCTGCTTATCAGAAAGAGTAGCCTATGTGGCAGCAGCGGGTTTCCTCCAAAGAAATATGTCAGAATGGCCATATATTTTACGTCCAATAGCCGATGATAAAAATCAATGCGCTCTAGAGGCGTAGTTAAATATATGAAGCTTTACTTAAAATAGCGTATATCGTGGAAGTACAAGTGTCCATTAAAGCCAATTGCATTGCATATTGCAGCCTGTCGTGGTAACGGAATATTACAAGTTGTTATTTAATTTTAACTCAAATTATTGACAGTTTATCGATGAATGCACTCATATCCTCAGATGAAATGTCACACAAACTGCATCAGGAGCCCAGATGGTCTAATGGTTAAGGCACTCATCCTGGAATGGCAGAAGTGTAAGTTTGAGTCCTTTGGCATGATGTTCATCTTGGTTTGTACGCTCCTATAACATTGGTGCCGTGACCAGGATGCTGTACAAGCTGAGTGCTGTATGATTGGTTGGTTTTGGGGATTTTACCACCTGGCAACATCTAAGGTCATATCAGGACGGGAGTGCTGCATGGTGTTGAACCATCGCGGTGTATGTCATGGAAATGTGCTAGCTAACTAAATATCTGTACTCATAACTAGGAGACATATCACTCCATGCGCTCACCCCCCAGGTGAAATACTACATACAGAGGTAGGTATGGGTGTGTAGATCCCATCAGAAGAGGAAACTCGCCTCAGGCTGACAGACATGTGGGTTCGAGTGCCGTCCTGGTCATTGTGCTCTCGTTTGTTGCAACATCTCCAACCACAATAGTGTTTGCATTCGAAGATGAGATTTTAAGCAAAGTAAAATCTTTCATTCCTCTAATCAGGCGGGGTTTTTTCAAACAGCACCTGAGAAGTGAAACCTGAAGATATTCATAGAAATTAGTTTAGTTCTCTCTAAGTAATAATTCATGTATGAAGTACTCGTGTTGCGATTGACTGACACTTACTTGTTAAAGTTATCAATCCGATGCAAAATAATGCGTATGTTCGATTCTACATGTGGAGCTAATACCCCTGTCACACTACGACGTAATGAGCCAACGTGAGCCTAACGTGGTGATATTTCGTCATTACGTTGATGTACGTTGGATTATGTTATGATGACGTCATAATGACGTTAGAGTGACGTCGAGCTACGTCACATTACGTCGTGTTATGTCGAGTTCCGTCGAGGTTTTGGACATGTTCAAAAGTTTAGACGTAGGTCGAACGTAAGGGTTTACATTCGCCATACGTTCTGTTCACGTTCAGCGAACGTCAATGACGTTAAACGGACGTTATTCCAACGCTCCTCACTACGTTCAACTACGTTCCACTACCGTGAACCCCATAAACCAAGTGCAAATGCCCACGGGGCGTAATGGAAACGTCAGGAACAACGTCAGGAGAACGTCAGGAGAACGTCAGGAGAACGTGCATTCAACGTACGTTCAACGTCTCATGACGTAGCTAACGTCACGTAACGTTCTTCTGACGATGGAATAACGTTCATAACGTTCCGTCAGCATCATTACGTTCACCTCACTCGTCGAACGACGGTATCACTACGCTTTACCGACGTTACTCTCTCGTCCACTACGCTGCATCCACGTTCAACTTGTGCCCAAATTTGCATACTACGCCGAGAAGTTCAACGTTCTTCACGTTCTCCCTACGTTGACGTCGTTACGTCGTAGTGTGACAGCCCCATTAGATAGTGGTGCAGCCATTAAGCATGCATTACTGCCCCTGAGAAATGGGTCACTTTAATAGAGCCTGTCACTGCTGAAGCCTTTGGTGCTTAGCGTTCTGTCGCGTATGCCATAATTAATGTGATACATTCTTACTTCCAATAGCCCCAAGGCTTAAAGCCCTTGTCACACCGCGCCGGATTGAACAACGGACAGAATTGTCTAGTCCGGTGGTGTTCGGGCGTGATAAGTATCAAAATGTATTAAAATGTGTCAAAATGTTGCGATATCGGGTCAAAGGCCACCAGATGAATGGATATGAAACGGACATGAAACATACATGAACGGATAGCCAACGGACGAAACAAACTCAAACCTGACAAGAACCGTAGATGTCAATCCGGCGGCATCCGTTCCAAGTTTTGTGCATGTTCAAAACTTGTAACGGATCAGGATGGATATCAATGGATATCAACGGATATGCAATGGATATGGAACGGACACAAACCGGACTTTGCTGGATATCAATGGACATTGTTCAGTTTCTTTCCGTTTCCTCAATCCGGCGAGGTGTGACAGGGGCTTAACCTTTTGAAATAAAAGCCACTTCAGGGTAAAGTAAAGTAGACCATAAATGATCAACCTTATATAGTCACCCACAAAACCAACCAAAAACCCCAACAAAAACACCAAAAAACCAAAACAAAAACACCACCACACAAAAAAAACCCAACACCCCAACAAACAAAAACCAACACCCACACCAAACACCCAACACCAACCACCAACAAAACACAAAAAACCAAAACAAAAACCACCACACAAAAAAACCCAACACCCCAACAAACAAAAACCACACCCACACCAAACACCCAAACCCCCAACCCACACACCCATATATATGTACATATATAAGCCTTCCTGTGGCAAAAACTCAAAACCAGGCATCACTCCAGCAGACTGTTCGATTTGAATCACAGAGTTGAACCTTTAATTCATAGAATTTGGTTTGGTTGGTAGTTGGTTGTTGGAGTTTTACATCCTGGAACCATCTAAGGTTTTATCAGGAAGGGTAGAATTAGATTTGATTGTTGGTTGGTTGTTGGAGTTTTACATCCTGGAAACATCTAAGGTTATATCAGGAAGGATAGAATTAGATTTGATTATTGGTTGGTTGTTGGAGTTTTACATCCTGGAAACATCTGAGGTTATATCAGGAAGGATGGAATTAGATTTGATTGTTGGTTGGTTGGTGGAGTTTTACATCCTGGAAACATCTAAGGTTATATCAGGAAGGATAGAATTACATTTGATTGTTGGTTGGTTGTTGGAGTTTTACATCCTGGAAACATCTAAGGTTATATCAGGAAGGATAGAATTAGATTTGATTGTTGGTTGGTTGTTGGAGCTTTACGTCCCGGAAACATCTAAGGTTATATCAGGAATGATAGAATTAGATTTGATTGTTGGTTGGTTGTTGGAGTTTTACATCCTGGAAACATCTGAGGTTATATCAGGAAGGATAGAATTAGATTTAATTGTTGGCTGCTTGTTGGAGTTTTATGTCCTGGAAACATCTAAGGTTATATCAGGAAGGATGGAATTAAATTTGATTGTTGGTTGGTTGGTTGTTGGAGTTTTATGTCCTGGAAACATCTGAGGTTATATCAGGAAGGATAGAATTAGATTTGATTGTTGGTTGGTTGTTGGAGTTTTATGTCCTGGAAACATCTAAGGTTATATCAGGAAGGATGGAATTAAATTTGATTGTTGGTTGGTTGGTTGTTGGAGTTTTATGTCCTGGAAACATCTGAGGTTATATCAGGAAGGGTAGAATTAGATTTGATTGTTGGTTGGTTGTTGGAGTTTTACATCCTGGAAACATCTGAGGTTATATCAGGAAGGATAGAATTAGATTTGATTGTTGGTTGGTTGTTGGAGTTTTACATCCTGGAAACATCTGAGGTTATATCAGGAAGGATAGAATTAGATTTGATTGTTGGTTGGTTGTTGGAGTTTTACATCCTGGAAACATCTGAGGTTAATCAGGAAGGATAGAATTAGATTTGATTGTTGGTTGGTTGTTGGAGTTTTACATCCTGGAAACATCTGAGTTATATCAGGAAGGATAGAATTAGATTTGATTGTTGGTTGGTTGTTGGTTTTATTCCTGGAAACATCTGAGGTTATATCAGGAAGGATAGAATTAGATTTAAGTTGGTTGGTTGTTGGAGTTTTACATCCTGGAAACATCTGAGGTTATATCAGGAAGGATAGAATTAGATTTGATTGTTGGTTGGTTGTTGGAGTTTTACATCCTGGAAACATCTAGGTTATATCAGGAAGGATAGAATTAGATTTGATTGTTGGTTGGTTGTTGGAGTTTTATGTCCTGGAAACATCTAAGGTTATATCAGGAAGGATAGAATTAGATTTGATTGTTGGTTGGTTGTTGGAGTTTTACATCCTGGAAACATCTGAGGTTATATCAGGAAGGGTAGAATTAGATTTGATTGTTGGTTGGTTGTTGGAGTTTTACATCCTGGAAACATCTGAGGTTATATCAGGAAGGATAGAATTAGATCTGATTGTTGGTTGGTTGTTGGAGTTTTACATCCTGGAAACATCTGAGGTTATATCAGGAAGGGTAGAATTAGATTTGATTGTTGGTTGGTTGTTGGAGTTTTACATCCTGGAAACATCTGAGGTTATATCAGGAAGGATAGAATTAGATTTGATTGTTGGTTGGTTGTTGGAGTTTTACATCCTGGAAACATCTGAGGTTATATCAGGAAGGATAGAATTAGATTTGATTGTTGGTTGGTTGTTGGAGTTTTATGTCCTGGAAACATCTGAGGTTATATCAGGAAGGATAGAATTAGATTTGATTGTTGGTTGGTTGTTGGAGTTTTACATCCTGGAAACATCTGAGGTTATATCAGGAAGGATAGAATTAGATTTGATTGTTGGTTGGTTGTTGGAGTTTTACATCCTGGAAACATCTGAGGTTATATCAGGAAGGGTAGAATTAAATTTGATTGTTGGTTGGTTGTTGGAGTTTGATGTCCTGGAAACATCTAAGGTTATATCAGGAAGGGTAGAATTAAATTTGATTGTTGGTTGGTTGTTGGAGTGTTATGTCCTGGAAACATCTAAGGTTATATCAGGAAGGGTAGAATTAAATTTGATTGTTGGTTGGTTGTTGGAGTTTTATGTCCTGGAAACATCTGAGGTTATATCAGGAAGGGTAGAATTAAATTTGATTGTTGGTTGGTTGGTTGTTGGAGTTTTACGTTAACGCAAAATCTAAGGTCATATCAGGATGTCAAATCAGTGTCAACAATTGTTCTTCAGAGGCAATATCTCACTTCATCCTTGAGATAATGCATTGAATTCATCAATTAAAAGGAATTTAATTTAATTCGATTTGAATATATGTGAGTCTTTGGTAAGAGTTCATTAGCTGAGGACAAATGTGGTGTTTTTTTTGTTCAGGGTGAGAGGGGGGGGGGGACTTTAAGGGAGCGGCTCAGTGACCCACCCACTACGGCTTGAGCTGCAGTGGTACGGACGAGGGCGCCACCTGGGTGTAGCAGCGGGCTTTAACACCGGAAATGACGTCATTGAGCGCAGAGATGGCCAATGGGGGAAAGGCGTTGGCTGTGATTTGATTTCCTGCTACACAATGTAATCGGTCTGGCTCCAGGGCCCGGCTGTACCAGATCCCTCACCAGGCGTCCCCTCGGCAGCACCAGCACCGTTGTACAAATAAATGACCAACTGCTTCCTACTTCCGGTAGCAATAAACTCGAGCGGGCGATAATAAGCAGATGGGATGACCAAATGAGGTGAGCGCCCGCTTCCTGCTTTCGTGGCTGAGTCAAACTAATGACTTAAAAATGTATACGCGTCACCTCCCTTGCTCAGCATCTGGCATTACTAGGATAGGGCAAGGAGCGGTAGAATGAGGAAGACTAATTGTTTGCGATTGAAATTTCCCCTGATTAATTAACTAATATAACAAAGGAATATATCAGGGTAGAGTCGGGAGGAGTGTTCAAAAGCAGCCGGTGGGGGCGCCACTGGTGAGTTGTCAGAGACCTACCTGCAGGAGTCTGTAATAGTGGTACAGCCACAAGCCGGGGAACATAATGCCATATCAGTCTGTTGTTTACATTCACATAATAGATTACATGTCACATATATATGCAAAAGTGTCAATAGTGCTTTAATAAAAAAGTAGCAGGCTTCTTGTTGTACTAAATACAGCGAAATGCATCGGAGCCATTCTCCGCATGTTGACCAATAATAAAATATCGCAGTTATCCCTCTGCATGTTTTATATTCATATAATTTATTATACAACACATATTTATGAATATAATTAATTATTCATGAATATGATTAGTTGGTTGGTTGTTGGAGGTTTACATCCTGGCAACATCAAAGGTCATATCATGAGGTAATTATTTAGTAGAAATGTAATTTTGTTAGTAAGTTATTTTGTTAGTGAGAGTATGGGAAGTGTCTTTATTTCCTCTCTGAATACTCTAAAGGAAGCTGGGTCACTTGGACCTTTAAACGATTGAATACAAGCCTTAACCAAGTTTTGTATCAACAAGTAAAGTACTTTGGACACGTATTTGCTTAGTTTTTTTATTTAAGAAATTTGGTCTGAGCTCTTTTTTTTATACATACAACTAGAGCATAATGCATGCAGGAGCTAACTCTGATAGTTTTACTGATGCAAACCTCATTTTTGTTGGCAAATATGTTATTCATCAGAACACATCATTTATCAGAATCGAAGCCCTGCACCTTGCAGCCATCCGTTGTTACAGTTATTGACCCAGTTCTTTGATGATAAATGTTAGTAACGGGACACTGTATGAGAATGGACAGAGCATTATGTTTAGCGTTATTTGCTTTCATCTATTAAAAGTACATAATCTGGTAATTGTTTGTCTTACATATTCTACCCTGGTGGTAACGCAGAAGAGACAATCTGGGTGGTGGATTAATGCATGTAGTTGCATTTGTTATTATCCTTTAAATTCCTGTGGGAAATCGAGGGGCAGGTGCAGCACAGCTTCTTGAATAGTTAAGTACACAGTAGTCTGTACTGGGCAGAACCTAAGCTGGAGCCGAAGTTCACATTTCAATTAGATAAGCAGTGACATCATAAACCCCGTTCACACACACACACTAAGTCGCCTAAACTAGTTCGCCTTATCTAAGTCGATTCAAATTGTGTGAGTGAACGCTCCGCTGAGGCGAATTAAGGCTGAGTCGATTCAACTAGTTTGTCTCATGTAGTCCGCTTCACGAGGTGGATTAGATGAGGCGAACTAGTTGAGACGACTTAAGGCCCTTGTGTGAACGGGGCTTATAGATCAATACAGTCAGAAAGAAGCAGTTCCGGAAATGTCCTCTTGGGGTTTTCTTTGTATCTTGATTACATCCCTTAATTAAGTGGGGGGAATTTCAGTAGTGGTCTTCTTCATTCCACTGCTCTGTGCTCTATCCTAGTAATGCTGAGTACCAGTCTATGTAGTGACAAGTATACATTTGTAAGTTGTTGGTTTGACTCGGGTGGTATTATAATCACGTGACCTGTCACATGCGACGTTGGCGCTCAACACACTTCAGTGTTTGAATTGAAAACATGCAACATTAATTGTGACGTACACAGCGGAATGCTCGCCTGGCTTTTCTTTGTGGGTTTTTGCAAGCATAGCAGCCACAGAACAGGAATTAACAAGGTGCACTACGTGTTTACTGATTGCACTACATGCTTACTGAGTGCACTACATGTTTATTGACTACACTCCATGCGTAGTGAGTGCACTAGATGCTTAGTGACTGCAATACATGACTGGTGAGTGCACTAGATGCTTACTGACTGCACTACATGCTTACTGAGTGCACTATATACATACTGAGTACACTACATGCTTACTGAGTGCACTACATACATACTGAGTACACTACATGCTTACTGAGTTACTACATGCTTACTGAGTGCACTACATGATGAGTGAGTGCACTACATTCTTAGTGAATGCACTACATGCTTAGTGAGTGCACTACATACTTAGTGACTGCACTACATGCTTAGTGACTACACTACATGCTTAGTGAGTGCACTACATGCTTTGTGAGTGCACTACATTCTTAGTGAATGCACTACATGCTTAGTGAGTGCACTACATACTTAGTGACTGCATTACATGCTTAGTGACTGCACTACATGCTTAGTGAGTGCACAACATGCTTAGTGACTGCACTACATCCTTTGTGAGTGCACTACGTGATTACTGAGTGTACTCATGCTTAGTGAGTACAGTACATGCTTAGTGAGTGCACTGCATGCTTACTGAGTGCACTACATGCTTACTGACTGCATCCGTGTCTAAGTTGGATACGGAGGATCAAATCTGCTTTGTTTTCCAAAATGTGATGCTTTTATTGGATTATGCGGCTTTTATTGGATTATGTGGCTTTTATTGGAGTATGCGGCTTTTATTGGATTATGCAGCTTTTATTGAATTATGCAGCTTTATTGGATTATGCAGCTTTTATTGGATTATGCAGCTTTTATTGGATTATGCAGCTTTTATTGGATTATGTGGCTTTTATTGGATTATGCAGCTTTTATTGGATTATGCGGCTTTTATTGGATTATGCATCTTTTATTGGATTATGTGGATTTTATTGGATTATGCAGCTTTTATTGGATTATGCGGCTTTTATTGGATTATGCGGCTTTTATTGGATTATGTGGCTTTTATTGGATTATGCGGCTTTTATTGGATTATGCGGCTTTAATTAAAGTAGAACTGAGTTTGTGTCGGGGGAACCCTCCTCATTTAGTCCTCTCCAACGCTATATTTATTTCAGACAGCTTCACATGAATTATCCAAGTTAGTCACACTGCGCACTAAACTACAAGGCAGAGCAATCTGTCACACAAAGGTCCTGACAACATGATGTATGCATCAAATTTATTCATTTCTTTGTAAATAGTTTATTCGCTGAATAAGTCATTGATGAGTGCTGGGACACAAGTATCCCAGTTGTTTGTATATACAGTAAACCCTCAGTAAATCGACCGACCATGGGACCGACTTTGAATGGTCCATTTAGGGAGGTTGTCAGTTTAGGGAGTTTCTTTATTATTACAATGGAATAATGTGCGATCGTTTGGGACCCAAATAAAGCGATCGACATACGGTGTGGTCGATATGTGGAGGTGGTTGGTTAGAGAGGTCTTACTGTTTACTGGTCTATTTGAACATAATATAACACTTGAGGATTCATTGATACCTCATGAACAGTGTCTTGCTAATTGGGTTGAATGAGAGCTTGGCACTCATTCGATGTCATTGCTGGGTGCAGTGGAACATCAGCACCCACACCGGTATGGCCTACGTCAGTAGCCAATCATATTACACAGCTCACCCCGCCACAACCCGCTCATACCCTATGCATCACCTAGTGGCAGACGACATCAGTTAGTCATAACTCGCTACTGTCACATTCAATTCACACCAGAACCAGCACATTACCTGACACTCTCTCAATCATAACAAACTAAGCATGTGAATCTGTGAAGTATGGCATGCAATATCTTCCAGGTGCAATATTCTGGATCTGAACATAAATAGTTCAACTACTCGATTACCAGCTTTAAAACACCAATGATGGTAGCTATACATGTACTTAGTGACGTATTTCCACCTGTAAGGCTTACATGACACACCCATCACGAACGGACAGCAGACAAGTCTGGATTGATATCAATTCGTGAGAGAAAGCTTAATGTGGATATACATTAATTATGTATTACTAACATTAGTCGGCCATATTATGCTTAGCATTAGTTAGAATAACCAAATTAGTAATAATTTATGTTGATTGATTCAAAAGAAAGGGACTACTTTCTTCTGAATATTTAAATTGAAAGAAAAGAGGGACTACTTTCTTCTGAATATTTAAATTGAAAGAAAAGAGGGACTACTTTCTTCTGAATATTTAAATTAAAAGAAGAGAGGGACTACTTTCTTCTGAATATCTAAATTGAAAGAAGGGAGGGACTACTTTCTTCTGAATATTTAAATTGAAAGAAAAGAGGGACTACGCTCTTCTGAATATTTAAATTGAAAGAAGAGTGGGACTACTTTCTTCTGAATATTTAAATTGAAAGAAGAGAGGGACTACTTTCTTCTGAATATTTAAATTGAAAGAAAAGAGGGACAACTCTCTTCTGAATATTTAAATTGAAAGAAAAGAGGGACTACTTTCTTCTTAATATTTAAATTGAAAGAAAAGAGGGACTACTCTCCTCTGGATATTTAAATTGAAAGAAGAGTGGGACTATTTTCTTCTGAATATTTAAATTGAAAGAAGCGAGGGACTACTCTCTTCTGCATTTCTGTTATTTGTTTCTTGTCCCAACTGGCTGAAATTGAAAGTAGTGCCAGTGAAACAGTAAGTGCCCCGTTCTGAGAGAACTACTGACCACCTCTACTCATACGGTACTGAAAACAGCACCGTTCAGCTTGGATGGTGCAGTAAAGTTGTATTCAGTGCTGTATAGACACATTTCTTGGTGTCAGTTGGGGTTTTTTCTTAAAGATTTATACTGACTATCATGGATAAGTCTGGATAGACTTGTCTTCACTATTAGACGGCCTACACTTTTACCGACCCAAGTGATTTTTAACCTCCCACCCACGTAGACATGGTATGAGAGCAACTGGCATTTGGTGATGCTGTAAGTTATACACAGTGGTGGAAATCCAAATTGGCAGAGGTGGGGGCACAGGGAATCGAACCACTGACCTTCAGATTAGGAGTCTGACCTAGAAAAAAGTCAGACACTCTAACCACTCTGGCACAGAGAACGCGACAGCCATTGTTATTTGTTGGAGATTTGCGACATGGCA
The DNA here is from genome assembly GCA_030323885.1 of Branchipolynoe longqiensis. Taxonomy (NCBI): domain Eukaryota; kingdom Metazoa; phylum Annelida; class Polychaeta; order Phyllodocida; family Polynoidae; genus Branchipolynoe; species Branchipolynoe longqiensis. The sequence goes on from CM059188.1 coordinate 120,872,033, forward strand.
ACATATATGGTCATATCACCATGGCCATCGACTTGTGACAGTGGGAACTCATGGCAACTTTATCATGCTGCCCCACTGGGAGACCAGGCTCCCGGCACCATGACCCGATTTCCACTCAGTCACATTATTCTGATACTGATCTAATCAGCCCTTGCCCTATCCTAGTAATGCCGAGCGTTAGTCCAGTTAGTGACAAGTACCAATGTTGTAATTCATTGACTCTACCGGGATTCGAACTCACGACGTTCCGCGAGGGAAGCCTGCGCTGTACTTATTCGACCAGTGCGCTCGGTGTTTACGTGAGTAATAATTGTGATGGTGTTAGACTTTGTGGCACAGCCTGAGAACATTTAAAGCGGCATAGTTCGATGAAAGCATCACATCTTCAACACTAAAACACTCACCTAGAGTTGATCCTACATATCTAATATAGATACTGGTGCAATTGTCAAGCAGATGTTGCTGCATAGAAGGAGACTCTAAGTCAATATAGTAGAACGCGTTACGACTGAAGAATATGAAGTCTGGCATTTCGGCATGCATGCCAACATTAATTTAGCATATTTTCACTTCAAATATATCCAAGGTTAACCATTTGAAATAACGTGACATCAAAGTACAGCAAAGTACGTTATAATAACCAACAAAATATATTTATCTTTTTACAAAAATGGCAGAACCGAACCCATATGATTATGTAAAGTTAAGCAGCGTTACAACCAGGTAGTGTTGCCAACCGGAAGCATCCTCAGCTGATATGTATACTCCCTACGAGCTGCGCATGCATCCTTTAGAAGCTGACTACTGATGCAGACAAAATCCTCAAAGAACCGCGGTGTAGTTTCCTGTCTACCCGAAATAAAACATGTGCCTTCAGACTAACACTGAAAACACATGCCTTCAGACTAACCCTGAAAACACATGCCTTCAGACTAACCCTGAAAACAGGTGCCTTCCGACTAACCCTGAAAACACGCACCTTCAGACTAACACTGAAAACATGTGCCTTCAGACTAACACTGAAAACATGTGCATTCAGAATAACATGGAAAACACGTGCCTTCAGACTAACACTGAAAACACGCACCTTCAGATTCACACCGAAAACATGCGCCTTCAGACTAACACTGAAAACATGAGCCTTCAGAATAACACTGAAAACACGTGCCTTCAGACTAACACTGAAAACACATGCCTTCAGACTAACACTGAAAACACGTGCCTTCAGACTAACCCTGAAAATATGTGCCTTCAGACTAACACTGAAAACACGTGCCTTCAGACTAACACTGAAAACATGTGCCTTCAGACTAACCCTGAAAACAGGTGCCTTCAGACTAACACTGAAAACACGCACCTTCAGACTAACACTGAAAACATGTGCCTTCAGACTAACACTGAAAACACGTGCCTTCAGACTAACACTGAAAACATGTGCCTTCAGACTAACCCTGAAAACAGGTGCCTTCAGACTAACACTGAAAACACGCACCTTCAGACTAACACTGAAAACACATGCCTTCAGACTAACACTGAAAATATGTGCCTTCAGACTAACACTGAAAACAAGTGCCTTCAAACTAACACTGAAAACACATGCCTTCAGACTAACACCAAAAACACATGCCTTCAGACTAACACTGAAAACACACGCCTTCAGACTAACACTGAAAACATGTGCCTTCAGACTAACACTGAAAACACATGCCTTCAGACTAACACTGAAAACACATGCCTTCAAACTAACACTGAAAACATGTGCCTTCAGACTAACACTGAAAACATGTGCCTTCAGACTAACCCTGAGAACATGTGCCTTCAGACTAACACTGAAAACACGTGCCTTCAGACTAACACTGAAAACACGTGCCTTCAGACTAACCCTGAAAACACATGCCTTCAGAATAACACTGAAAACACGCACCTTCAGACAAACACTGAAAACACACGCCTTCAGACTAACACTGAAAACATGTGCATTCAGAATAACACTGAAATCACGTGCCTTCAGACTAACCCTGAAAACACGCACCTTCAAACTAACACTGAAAACACGTGCCTTCAGACTAACACTGAAAACATGCACCTTCAGACTAACACTGAAAACATGTGGCTTCAGACTAACACTGAAAACATGTGCCTTCAAACTAACACTGAAAACACACGCCTTCAGACTAACACCAAAAACATGTGCCTTCAGACTAACACCGAAAACACGTGCCTTCACACGAACACTGAAAACACGCCTTCAGACTAACACTGAAAACACACGCCTTCAGACTAACACTGAAAACATGCACCTTCAGACTAATACTGAAAACACGGGCCTTCAGACTAACAATGAAAACATGTGCCTTCAGACTAACACTGAAAACACATGCCTTCAGACTAACACTGAAAACACATGCCTTCAGACTAACACTGAAAACACATGCCTTCAAACTAACACTGAAAACACGTGCCTTCAGACTAACACTGAAAACATGTGCATTCAGACTAACCCTGAGAACATGTGCCTTCAGACTAACACTGAAAACACGCGCCTTCAGACTAACACTGAAAACATGTGCCTTCAGACTAACACTGAAAACACACACCTTCAGACTAACACTGAAAACACATGCCTTCAAACTAACACTGAAAACATGTGCCTTCAGACTAACACTGAAAACATGTGCCTTCAGACTAACACCGAAAACATGTGCCTTCAGACTAACCCTGAAAACACACGCCTTCAGACTAACCCTGAGAACATGTGCCTTCAGACTAACACTGAAAACACGTGCCTTCAGACTAACACCAAAAACACATGCCTTCAGACTAACACTGAAAACACACGCCTTCAGACTAACACTGAAAACATGTGCCTTCAGACTAACACTGAAAACACATGCCTTCAGACTAACACTGAAAACACATGCCTTCAAACTAACACTGAAAACATGTGCCTTCAGACTAACACTGAAAACATGTGCCTTCAGACTAACCCTGAGAACATGTGCCTTCAGACTAACACTGAAAACACGTGCCTTCAGACTAACACTGAAAACACGTGCCTTCAGACTAACCCTGAAAACACATGCCTTCAGAATAACACTGAAAACACGCACCTTCAGACAAACACTGAAAACACACGCCTTCAGACTAACACTGAAAACATGTGCATTCAGAATAACACTGAAATCACGTGCCTTCAGACTAACCCTGAAAACACGCACCTTCAAACTAACACTGAAAACACGTGCCTTCAGACTAACACTGAAAACATGCACCTTCAGACTAACACTGAAAACATGTGGCTTCAGACTAACACTGAAAACATGTGCCTTCAAACTAACACTGAAAACACACGCCTTCAGACTAACACCAAAAACATGTGCCTTCAGACTAACACCGAAAACACGTGCCTTCACACGAACACTGAAAACACGCCTTCAGACTAACACTGAAAACACACGCCTTCAGACTAACACTGAAAACATGCACCTTCAGACTAATACTGAAAACACGGGCCTTCAGACTAACAATGAAAACATGTGCCTTCAGACTAACACTGAAAACACACGCCTTCAGACTAACACTGAAAACACATGCCTTCAGACTAACACTGAAAACACATGCCTTCAAACTAACACTGAAAACACGTGCCTTCAGACTAACACTGAAAACATGTGCATTCAGACTAACCCTGAGAACATGTGCCTTCAGACTAACACTGAAAACACGCGCCTTCAGACTAACACTGAAAACATGTGCCTTCAGACTAACACTGAAAACACACACCTTCAGACTAACACTGAAAACACATGCCTTCAGACTAACACTGAAAATATGTGCCTTCAGACTAACACTGAAAACAAGTGCCTTCAAACTAACACTGAAAACACATGCCTTCAGACTAACACCAAAAACACATGCCTTCAGACTAACACTGAAAACACACGCCTTCAGACTAACACTGAAAACATGTGCCTTCAGACTAACACTGAAAACACATGCCTTCAGACTAACACTGAAAACACATGCCTTCAAACTAACACTGAAAACATGTGCCTTCAGACTAACACTGAAAACATGTGCCTTCAGACTAACCCTGAGAACATGTGCCTTCAGACTAACACTGAAAACACGTGCCTTCAGACTAACACTGAAAACACGTGCCTTCAGACTAACCCTGAAAACACATGCCTTCAGAATAACACTGAAAACACGCACCTTCAGACAAACACTGAAAACACACGCCTTCAGACTAACACTGAAAACATGTGCATTCAGAATAACACTGAAATCACGTGCCTTCAGACTAACCCTGAAAACACGCACCTTCAAACTAACACTGAAAACACGTGCCTTCAGACTAACACTGAAAACATGCACCTTCAGACTAACACTGAAAACATGTGGCTTCAGACTAACACTGAAAACATGTGCCTTCAAACTAACACTGAAAACACACGCCTTCAGACTAACACCAAAAACATGTGCCTTCAGACTAACACCGAAAACACGTGCCTTCACACGAACACTGAAAACACGCCTTCAGACTAACACTGAAAACACACGCCTTCAGACTAACACTGAAAACATGCACCTTCAGACTAATACTGAAAACACGGGCCTTCAGACTAACAATGAAAACATGTGCCTTCAGACTAACACTGAAAACACATGCCTTCAGACTAACACTGAAAACACATGCCTTCAGACTAACACTGAAAACACATGCCTTCAAACTAACACTGAAAACACGTGCCTTCAGACTAACACTGAAAACATGTGCATTCAGACTAACCCTGAGAACATGTGCCTTCAGACTAACACTGAAAACACGCGCCTTCAGACTAACACTGAAAACATGTGCCTTCAGACTAACACTGAAAACACACACCTTCAGACTAACACTGAAAACACATGCCTTCAAACTAACACTGAAAACATGTGCCTTCAGACTAACACTGAAAACATGTGCCTTCAGACTAACACCGAAAACATGTGCCTTCAGACTAACCCTGAAAACACACGCCTTCAGACTAACCCTGAGAACATGTGCCTTCAGACTAACACTGAAAACACGTGCCTTCAGACTAACACTGAAAACACGCGCCTTCAGACTAACACTGAAAACACGTGCCTTCAGACTAACACTGAAAACATGTGCCTTCAGACTAACCCTGAAAACACACGCCTTCAGACTAACACTGAAAACATGTGCCTTCAGACTAACACTGAAAACACGTGCCTTCAGACTAACCCTGAAAACACATGCTTTCAGACTAACCCTGAAAACACATGCCTTCAGAATAACACTGAAAACACGCGCCTTCAGACTAACACTGAAAACACACGCCTTCAGACTAACACTGAAAACATGTGCATTCAGAATAACACTGAAAACACGCGCCTTCAGACTAACCCTGAAAACACGCACCTTCAGACTAACACTGAAAACACGTGCCTTCAGACTAACACTGAAAACATGTGCCTTCAGACTAACACTGAAAACATGTGCCTTCAAACTAACACTGAAAACACGCACCTTCAGACTAACACTGAAAACACATGCCTTCAGACTAACACTGAAAACATGCGCCTTCAGACTAACACCGAAAACATGTGCCTTCACACTAACACTGAAAACACGCCTTCAGACTAACACTGAAAACACGCGCCTTCAGACTAACACTGAAAACATGCACCTTCAGACTAATACTGAAAACACGGGCCTTCAGACTAACACCGAAAACACATGCCTTCAAACTAACACTGAAAACACATGCCTTCAGACTAACACTGAATACACGCACCTTCAGACTAACACTGAAAACATGCACCTTCAGGCTAATACTGAAAGCACGCGCCTTCAGACTAATACTGAAAACACGTGCCTTCAGACTAACACTGAAAACATGTGCATTCAGACTAACACTGGAAACATGGGCCTTCAGAATAACACTGAAAACATGTGCCTTCAGACTAACACTGAAAACACGCACCTTCAGACTAACACTGGAAACATGGGCCTTCAGAATAACACTGAAAACACATGCCTTCAGACTAACACTGAAAACACATGCCTTCAGACTAACCCTGAAAACACATGCCTTCAGACTAACACTGAAAACACACACCTTCAGACTAACACTGAAAACACGCACCTTCAGACTAACACTGAATACACACACCTTCAGACTAACACTGGAAACATGGGCCTTCAGAATAACACTGAAAACACATGCCTTCAGACTAACCCCGAATACACAAGCCTTCAGACAAACACTGAAGACATGCACCTTCAGACTAAAACTGAAAACATGCACTTTCAGACTAAACCTGAAAACACACGCCTTCAGACTAACACTGAAAACACACGCCTTCAGACTAATACTGAAAACACGAGCCTTCAGACTAATGGAGCTGTCACATTACGATGCATCTGGCAAGTGCATGGCCAATGCGTAAAATCACTTTTTTACATCGAGATACGTCAAATTTTTCATTGTGGCGTATGGCCAACGTATGGCCAACGTATGGCTAACGTGCCTCCCGGTGAAAAATGCTCAAATTATGCTCATGGTATGTTCGCAGAACACCGGTGAGCGTTACATACGTTATTCGATCGCCAGAACTAGGCCTCATATGTTACATACGTCAAGACACAGTGGAGAAACATAAATTGTATGTTAGATGTAAGTTAGACATATGCTAGACATACGTTAGACATACTTTAGACATACATTAGACATACATTATCCATATGTTGTCAGTACGCGGACTGTACATTTCCACTGCCTTTAATGTAGCTCAATGTAGTGCAATGTAGTGAAAAATGTATGTCTACCATACGTCTAACGTACATCGAAGTACGCCTAACGTATACATAGCATACTGCCGACATAACACCCATACGTTGTCATACACCAAACGTTTTGTGCATGCTCAAAACTTTTGTGACCCCCTAATGAGCATCGTTGTACGTCGACGTACATCGACGTACATCGACGTACATCGACGTACATCGACGTACGCATAATGAACGCGAAACGCATTACGATGTATCCCGACATAGTGGCCAAAAATCACTTAAGTCGGTGTATGTTTGTGCAATGCCCTTCAGACTAACATTGAAAACACGCACATTCAGACTAACATTGAAAACACGCGCCTTCAGATTAACCCTGAAAACACACATCTTCAGACTAACATTGAAAACACTCCTTCAGACTAACATTGAAAACACACGTCTTCAGACTAACATTGAAAACACACTCCTTCAAACTAACATTGAAAACACGTGCCTTCAGACGAACATTGAAAACATGTGCCTTCAGACGAACATTGAAAACACACTCCTTCAGATTAACATTGAAAACACACGCCTTCAGACGAACATTGAAAACATCTGCCTTCAGATTAACCCTGAAAACACGCGTCTTCAGACTAACATTGAAAACATGCACCTTCAGATTAACACTGCTGCTTGTAGTATAGACATGATGCAATTATTTCATTGAAATACCTACTAGACATACAAATTTTGCACGCTTTTGTTCATGGCTACATTCATTGATTAAGCAAACTAGACGGGATGGCCGAATAAATTAGAGCGTCTCCCGTGTTGGTAGATCGTGGGGTCGTGGGTTCGAACCCTGGTCGAGTCAAACCAATGACTTAAAAATTGATACTTGTCGATTCCTAGCCTGGCGCTCTGCATTATTAGGATAGGACAATGACCGGTTGGCTCAGTGTCAGGATAATGTGACTGAGTGGGACATCAGGTCATGGTGCTGGTGGCCTGGTCTTCCATGAGTGCGCACTGTCACAAGTCGGTACCCATCGTGGTATGACCTTAGATGTTGCTAGGACGTAAGACAACAACAAACAAACAAAAAACTTGATTAAGCACGAGAACCGTCAATCGCATGCAATTGGTCTTCCTCAGTGCAGAGCTCCTTGCCCCATCCTAGTAATGTCGAACACCAGCTTAGTTAGTGACAAGTATAATTGTGTATGTCCTTACTTTGACTCGACCAGCGTTCGTACCCGGTGTAAAGATTTCAAATTCCCCCCATATTCAAGTTCCCCCCCCCCCCCGGGAACTTGAAAACGTTTTCAAATTCCTCCCAGGGGAATTTGAAAACGTTTTCAAATTCCCTCCCTCGTTTTAACTTTCCCTCCCCCCCCCCATTTTTGGGGAATTTTCGTTATTTTTTTTATTTTTGTTATTTTTTGTTATTTTTCATGACAAATATTATAATATACAGAGAATAGCATAATGGAAATTATTACTAGTACAATAAAACATATTTAACCACAAATGACACAAAAAGTCTCCAAGATGGTTAAGAAAAAAATATTATAGGTCTGAAATTTAAAATGTTTTTTAAAGTGTTTTAAACAATTTTAAATTCCCGGAGGGGGGGATTTGAAAATAGGGGGAGAAATCTGAAAACTGTTTTTAAGTTCCCCCACAGGAATCTGAAAACGTTTTTAATTTCCCCGGAGGGAAGTTAAAAACGTTTTCAGATTCCCGGGGGGGGGAACTTGGGAAGGGGGGAAGTTGAAATCGTTACACCGGGGCTCGAATCCCACGACCTGCAAAACGGGAGGTGGCCACTCGACTTACTCGGCTACACCATATTTTAATAACATTACTTGTACACAGAAATGTTCAGTAGTAAGCTTCTACCTAGGTCAGTGTGATTAAATACGGTGAGTGAACTGTGCTTGCATCTAGTAAATGTATCTTACAAAACCAATCATAGTAGATGAGGTTTCGTTATCTCCAAACGCGCAAACAGTGTTTGCGCACGGTTCGGTGCACACCAGTGGAAATACCTGCCGGTATCAGGGGAGTACTAACTGGCACCAGTTGAATACCAAACGGTACCAGTTAAATACCAAATGGTATTAGTTGAAGACCAACGGTTATCCATTGAAGACCAACCAGTACCAGATGAAGACCAACTGGCATCAACCGAAGGCCAACTGGTACCTGTTGAAGACTAATGGGTACCAGTTGAAGACCAACCGGTACAAGTTGAAGACCAAATGGTACCAGTTGAAGACCAACAGAAACCAGTTGAAGACCAACTAGTACCAGTTGAAGACCAACAGGTACCAGTTGAACACCAAATGGTACTAGTTGAAGACCAACTGGTACTTGTTGAAGACCAACCGGTACTAGTTGAAGACCAACTGGTAGCAGTTGAAGACCAACCCATACCAGTTGAAGACCAACCGGTACAAGTTGAAGACCAACTGGCAGTAGTTGAAGACCAACCGGTACTAAGACCATCCAATACCAGTTGAAGACCAACAGGTACCAGTTGAAGACCAAACTCTACTAGTTGAAGACCAACCGGTGCTAGTTGAAAACCAACTGGTACCAGTTGAAGACCAACCAGTGCTGGTTGAAGACCAACTGGTACCAATCGAAGAGCAACCAGTACTAGTAGAAGACCAACAGGTACCAGTAGAATACCAATTGCTATCAATTAAAGACCAACTGGTACCTGTTGCATACCAGTTGAAAACCAACAGGTACCCGTTGAATACCAACGGTTACCAATCGGTATTCAAATTGGTGACCGTTGAATACCAGCGGGTACCAGGTGAATACCAACTAACACTAGGTGAATACCACATTAACATATTATTCCACATCCACGATACCCAGCCGAAATGAAGCCATCAGACCACCACCGACGTCTGTATGCCTCCCCTTTGACTACACACTAGGCATCGGTGCCAGCCGGCCGTGGGGTGTGTGGGGAAGGGGAGTGTGGGGGGTGGGGGAGTGTGTCGGGGTGGTGGTGGGGGCGGGAAGCCGACCCTATTGACATAGCATACGCACTCCGACCAATGGCGGACAAAAATCACAAAAGACGCAATCAGTGACCAGATGAAAGACGAAGGAACGCATACTAATGACGGCCGGAGCCGCCGCCCCCGCCCCGCCCCCGCCCCGCCCCCGACCAGCCCAGGGCCAGCCCCCGAGCAGCCTCGGGCCGGCGCCCACCATTATGGCCACCATTACCGCCGCGTCCCGCCGCCATGGGCGGGGTGCGCCTAATGGACGGACGCTGTCCGCGCGCTGCCACTTCCGGTGTTGATCAACGTCGCCGCAGACAGGAGAGGACGCGGGACGCGGGACGCGGGGCATCGTGAGGGCGACTTATTGGGGAGGGGAAGAGGGAAGAGGGGCGAGGGGAGAGGGGGGAGGGGAGGGGGGGGGGGGGGGGGAGGATGACGGCCCGGCGCCGGGCAAGTGGTCTTCCGTGTTCATTCCGAGGCAGCTGGAGGAGGGGCGGGGGGGGGGGCGGGAGAAGCGGGCTGTGGCGGAGAAGGGGAGAGGTGGGCGGGAAGTGGGTGGGAGGAGGGCGGTGAGAGGAGGAGTGGAAGGAGGACGGTGGGAGGGCGGGAGGTGGGAAGAGGGCGGGGGAGGCGGGAGGTGGGAGGAGGGCGGTGGGGGAGGGCGGTGTGAGGAGGGCGGTGGGTGGAGGGCGGAGAGAGGAGAGGTGGGAGGAGGGCGGTGGGTGGAGGGCGGTGGGTGGAGGGTGGTAAGTGGAGGTCGGTGGGTGGAGGGCAGTGAGAGGGAGGAGGCGGTGGGTGGAGGGCGGTGAGAGGAGTGGGAGAAGTGACGGTGGGAGCGGCGGAGGGAAGGGAGGGGCGGTGGGGGGAGGGCGGTGGATGGAGGGCGGTGGCTGGAGGGCGGTGGCTGGAGGGCGGTGGGCGGTGGGTGGAGGGCGGTGGGTAGAGGGCGGTGGGTTGAGGTCGGTGTGAGGAGGGCGGTTGGTGGAGGGTGGTGGGTGGAGGGCGGTGGGAAAGGAGTTGGGTAGGGAAGAGAGCGGTGGATGGAGGGTGGTGGGTGGGGGACGGCGGGAGGAGGGCGGTGGGGAGGGGGGGGGGGAGGATGCGCTGTTCGGGAGCTGTTCGGGAGCTGCTCTATGAGCGAAGCGGGCTGTTAATTGCCATGTTGGCGTATAGCGGCTCCATAGCACTGTAAGCTACTGGTACCTGTATACAGGAGCCTTCTATACAAGCCACCCGCGCAGTACTGCCACGTACGGGGGCCTACAAACCCCAATAGATGTGCATGTCGTAGCCGCAGCCTTATGTGTGAATCGTGTACCTTCCCTGGCAGCCATCGATTCACTTCCTGTCCAGCCCGACACCCATCCCGAAGTAGTACTACTAGTAGCACTAGTACTACTAGTAGTACTACTAGTACTATTAGCACTAATACTACCAGTACTACTGGTAGTACTAGTAGTACTAGTAGTACTAGTAGAACTACTAGTAGTAGTAGCACTAGTAGTACTGGTAGTACTACTAGTGCTACTACTACTAGTACTACTAGTAGTAGTAGTACTACTATTACTAGTAGTACTACTAGTGCAAATACTACCTAGAATACAAGTAGTACTAATAGTATTACTAGTACTAACTACTAGTACTATAGTAAGTACTACTAGTACTACTAGTAGAGTAGCACTAGTAGTACTACTAGTACTACTAGTGCTACTATACTAGTAGTACTACTAGTACTACTACTACTAGTAACTACGTAGTACACTAGTACTAACTAGTAGTTAGCACTAGTAGCTACTAGTACTACTAGTGCTACTACTACTAGTAGTACTAGTAGTAGTAGCACTAGTAGTACTACTAGTACTACTAGTGCTACTATTAGTACTACTAGTAGTACTATTAGTACTATTAGCACTAATACTACCAGCACTACTGGTAGTACTAGTAGCACTAGTAGTAAATGACGAGATGATAGAGCAGTAGCAGCAGGATTCAGACCTTAACAGCCGGATTCGAACCCCGGAGTCAAATTGTCCGGATATATCAGATCATGGTGCTGGCAGTCTGGTCTCCCAGTGAGGCAGCACTATAAAGTCGCCATGCGTGCGGACTGTCACAAATCGGGCCCCATCTTCATATGACCATAGATGTTGCCAGGACATAAAACTCCAACAACCAACAACCAACATTATACTGAGCAAAGCAGTCCTTACCCTATCCTAGTAATGACAACCGCCAAGCTAGGTAGCGACAAGTATCATTTTTGTCAGGCATTAGTTTGAATCGGGCGGGGTTCGAACACACGACGGACCACACCGGAAACCAGCTAAGGCGCTCAGTAAGACGCCCAGCGTCTTGTCTAATCAGTAATGGGCGCAGCACTCACAATGGACGCAGCTACAAGGGCGCATGCGCGCTTCTACGGAAACTACACGGTGCCATGGAGAGATCACCCACCCCTGTCCACACCCTCCCCACCTACACCGGGGCCTGGAGCCGTAGGTGGGGTGTGGGGGTGGGAGGGGGAGGATGGGGGGAGATGAGGGGGGGGCATTCCATCTTATTCCTCTGACTTCAGGCATCATGCCAGCTCTTTATTCAATAGTCACAGGGGCCCGCTTTATCTACAAGCGACTTGCTACCCAAGCAGAATCTAGATGTTGGCGACCGGACGCGGTGGCCGAATTGGCAAGAGCGCCACACTTTCCATGTGGAAGGTCATGGATTTGAGTCCCAGTCGAGTCAAATCAATGACTTACCAAATTTATACTTGTCGCTACCTAGCATGGCGCTTGGCATTATTCGGTTATCGCAACGACTGGTTTTCTCAGTGCTAGGATAATGTGACTCAGTGCGTTATCTGGTCATGGTGCTGGTGGCCTGGTTGCTCAGTGGAGCTGCACTATAAAGTCATCATGAGTGTGCACTGATCACAACTGGGTGCCCATCCTAAAATGATCATAATTTGATGCTCGGATATAAAACCCCAACAAACAAAGCATATTTTGAAAAGAGACCGATTGATTCCAGAATTCCATCCTTTCCTCTTTTGGTACTTAGAAAAGCTAACTTTGACATCCTGTTTTGTGTGTGTGGTTTTTTTAAGGGTACATAGATCCAAATCACAAGTAGTAAAACAAATCAGGATCTACAGTATTCCCTGCCGTCAACAGACAAATCTACGTCAAAATCAAAGTTGTCCTCATATAACAGTTGGTTTGTCATTGGAGGGACAGTCAAATTATAGTATTTCTGCATGCTCGGCAGTCATGAACGCCAGAGAATACCATAAACTCTCCCCCTTCATTTCACCTGTAATGCCTCCATTAATCAACCCTTAAACAAACTCATCAACAAACTCATAAGGAAGAAAAGAAGACAAGTCACGAACGAATGACAGGGAAGATGTTGTGCTTTAATGGCATCAACTCCTGTTCACCTACGAGTGACCTATCCCCCTGACCCCTTACCTGTTGCCCACACAGAGTCTCATTACCTCTCTTTTATCTAGGAGTCAGTGCCTACAGCCCATTGGACCGGAGTCCCCTGGTTGTTGTACACAACTCAATTTGGATATATGAAGTTTGGTAGCATCAGACAGAGTCTCTGGGTCCTGCTCTAGAGTAGGTGTGCCTCACTCAAGAGCCAGAAGTAGAGTGATCTCTCCAGTGTGTCTGGAGAAGTTTCTTGAATAATTAATTACAATGAGACTAGTGCGGTCAGGTGGTCAAGGGAGTCAGGTGACTGGACCTCTCACAGCCAGCCAATCAGACCCCCCCCCTACAGACTGGTCAGTGCAATGTCCTAATATGGGGAGTTGTCACCCAACCCAGCCTGCAGGGTGTGGCCCTAAGGAATGTGGAATGGCTGGTGTGCTTGGCCATAGGTCCGTTAGTGACAGGTAGTTGCAGACAGTTACAAATATATATATAATATTAAAAATGTCCTTTTTCTCCAATTGCATTCTTTATGGATGCATAGAGGAACATTTCACCAAACATGAACTGTCTCTTATATAGGAACATCTCTTCATTAATCTTAGGCATCATGTATGAACATATATTTCACATAGCTTATATCATGTCATAATGTGAGTCGGGCACCATTGCTTTTAGATTACATAACCTTGTCCCCACTCTGTCACCCAAGAATAATAATGCTCTCTGCCAATATATAATTCCGAACTGAAAATCCGTATATTTTTACAATATGAAACAAAGACAGTTTGTACATTATAAAAAGATTGTTCCGATATAGCAGGGGTCCGCCGACCAAAGGGGTCATGTAACATAAGTACTACTGTATTTGTTAGTAGAAAGACAAAGAGCCACTTCTACCAAAATATGGCTGTTATATTCGCACTAACACCTAACACACACTTCCTATAACCAGGCGGGATGGCCGAATGAGTTAGAGCGTCAGTCGCCCGTGCTGGTAGATCGTGGGTTCGAACCCTGGTCGAGTCACATCAATGACTTAAAAATTGATACTTCTCACTTCCTAGCCAGGCGCTCGGCATTATTTGGACAAGGCAAGGACTGGTGTGCTCAGTGTCAGGATATTGTGACTGAGTGGGATATCAGGTCATGGTGCCGGTGGCCTGGTTTCCCAGTGGGACAGCACTATAAAGTTGCCATGAGTGCACACTGTCACAAGTCGGTACCCGACCTGATATGACCTTAGATGTTGCTAGGATGGAAAACAACAACAAACAAACAATATAACATTGACCCCAGTTCTCTACTTCACTAATGCCTGGTACACACCTCCCGTATACGACCTAAAACTGCCTGTTTCGCGCATAAGTTTGAGTTTTATTCATTAGGTGTGCAACCCCCTAGCACACCAGAGCCTTGCGATTCGCGACTTAAAACTCAGTTTTAGGGGTTAAAACTGAAATCGCAAGGGATTCGAAAAACGAATCGGGCAGTTTTAGTCGCAAAACAGGACGGGTCGGGGTCGTGATGCACAGTCAGTTTTAGTGCATGAATCGTAAACGGGAGGTGTGTGCCAGGCATAAGTTCCAAAGAAACAACTATAAGTTATAACACCTTTCATCCATGTCATGTATGTGATGTATGTGATGTATATTACACTATGCCAATATTATTTAGACACCAGTGTTACAAGCCTGTCTCGCTTCACTTTGAATGCTTTATTATGTATCTATTCGTAGTTTTCTATTCTCCACGTGTATACAATTGTCCGAGGCACCTGCCCTATCCTAGTAATGCCGTGTGCCAGGCTAGGTCTAGACAAGCATCAACGTTCCCTTACTGATTCCGCGACCCCGTCTGATTTAAAATTATGAACGAAACCAAAGGAACACAATAATTCTCCACTACAATATTTTCTATGTGCGACGCATTATTTCTGTTGCTATAGTTGTTGTTCAGTGCAGTCCAATCGGTGGGGCATGGCGGGCACCCTTTAGTAAACAGCTCCTTATTGGTGTGGGACCAGACGGGATGGCCGAATGAGTTGAGCGTCCGTCTATCGTTTTGGTAGATCGTGGGACAGCATGATAAAGTCGACATGAGTGCGTACTGGCATAAGACGGTATCCATCCTGATATGACCTTAGATGTTGCCAGGACATCCAACAACCAACTAACCACGTTGGCGTCAAACTGCCGGTATTCTGTTGGTAAGCGGTTGCCTATGAGATTGGTATTTGCCTTTCTTCTCGAACAAAGGCGTTGGGCCGCCAAGTTTTGGATTTATCGCACTGCACCACGCATGCGTGGGGACATGCGCAGCGACATGCGCAGTCGATACGTACCAGCCGGACCGGCCTTCTGCCTCGGTCTGATCTCCAAAGTGGATGGATGTACGTGGTCCATCCAGAACAGACGTGGTCATGCAAGAAATGTGGGTGGGTGTGCGTGTGTGGGTGTGCGTGGGTGGGTGTAGGTGGTGGGTGTGGGTGTGGACATGCGGGTGTGGATGTGGGTGTGTGTGGGTGGTGTATGGGTGTGGGTGGGTGTGGGTGTGGGTAGGTGTGGGTGTGCGTGTGCGTGGTGTGTGTGTGCGTGCGTGTGCGTGTACATGGGTGGGTGTGGGTGGTGTGTGGGTGTGGGTGGTGTGTGGGTGTGGGTGTGTGTGGGTGTGGATGTGCATGGGTGTAGGTGTTATGTGGGTGTCTGTGGGTGGTGTGTGGGGGTGGGCTTGTGGGTGTGGGTGTGGGTGTGGGTGTGGGTGTGTGTAGGTATGTGTGTATGTTTGTGTGTGTGTGTGTGTGTGTGTGTGTGTGTGTGAAGCAGCATAGTCCGATGAAAGCATCAAATTTCTCAAACCCAAAACCGTGATCTAGATCGTATCCTACATAATTGATCCAACTTAGATACTTGCGCACTTATTACTTATTTCTTGATGCGTAAACTAGAATATTAAGTCACTTTGATAATACCTGTTACTGCTGAAGTCTATGGTTTCAGAATGTTGATGTGCTTGCCGAAATTAATTTGGTATTTTTTCATTTCAAATATCCCCCGAGTTAGACATTTCAAATAAAAGCTCCAAACTGAAGTAAAGTAGATTCTAATAATCAACCTAATTTATTCGTCTCAAAAGATGCCAGAAGCTCGAAGCCATCGGACTCTGCAACCTAAAATACTTTTAACTAGACATTGTAGCTCCTGCCTGCAGACCTGTGGTTATTTCTCAGACATTGCATGGACTGTTGGTTCAGTATGTCTTCAGTGATCCCTGTATGTCTTCAGTGTCCCACAGCAATGTGCGGATATTTTTACCAAAATACAAGAATGTTGTTTGGTCGTTGGAGTTTTACGTCCTGGCAACATCTAAGGTCATATCCAGACAGGTACCGATTTGTGACAGTACGCACTCATGACGACTTTTTAGTGCTCCCCACTGGGAAATCAGGCTGCTGGGGCACCATGACCCAATATCGCACTCAGTGACATTACCCTGACACTGCGCCAAATAGTCCTTGCCTTATCCTATTAATGCCGGAAGGCTAGGAAGCGACAAGTATCAATTGCTTAAGTCATTGGTTTGACTCGACCGGGAACCAAACTCCCAATCTCCCACACACGATGCGATCGCTTTACGGATTCAGCCACTGCGTCAAGTATATACAAGGATGTCTTTGCATTATTTGATTGTCCCTCTAATGAAATTGACAAGGCACTCTTCTATGTAAGGACAACATTTTTCTAAATGGAGAGCTGTCCACATCACATCATCCACATGTTAGATTGTTTTAAAATTAAAACTACGAAGTAGGAAAGGCTTTGTTTGCTAGCAACATCTAAGGTCATATCAGGATGTTTAGTAACTTGTGACAGTATGTACTGATGACGACTTCTTAGTGCTGCCCGACTGGGAGAAAATGACCCAATATCCTATGCACTCACATTATCCTGATACACCCTATTCTATCAATGCCAAGTGCCAGGCTAAGTAGTGACAAGTATCACTTCTGTAAGTCATTAGCTTGTCTCGTTCAGGGTTCAAAGTGTTAGGTCTCCCACATAAGAAGCCAGCCAGCACTCCTCGTCTCACCGATTTGGAACCGGACGCCGGTGGCCGAATCAGTAGAGTGTGTGCCTCGCATGTGGGAGATCAGGAGTTTGGTTCCCGGTCGAGTCAAACCAATGACTTATAAAATTGACACTTGTCGATACCTAGCCTGGCGCTCAGCATTATTAGGATAAGGCAATGACTGGTTGGCTCAGTGTCAGGAAAATGTGACTGAGTGGGATATCAGGTCATGGTGCTGGCGGCCTGGTCTCCCAGTGGGGCAGCACGATAGCATCACCATGAGTGTGCACTGTCACAATTCGGTACCCGTCCTGATATGACCTTTGATGTTGCCCGACATAAAATTCCAACAAGCAACCAACCAGTTAACGTTGGTAACACAGGTGAGGAGTGGTTGAGGAGTGGTTGTGGGGGGTGGCGGTGAGTGGAGGGGGGTGCGGGGGTGTTTCTCAGCCTATCTTTGCGCGCACTACTTCTCCTCGTTTGTCGCCCAACCTGATATCCTTCCGCGCCGCGGCCGATGTGCTTCCGTCCGCTGGTATACTGCGCCGGAAGTGCTTATTAATGGGCTTCCTCCGATTGCAGGAAGCTCGTACGTTTTAGCCGGGGCCGGTCGACGGGTCATCGATACCCGGCCATGAGGCATCGGGCGCCGGCCCCACACGGGCGGGGGTCTGGGAGAGGACAGGCGGGGAGGCGGAGGCAGGCGCCAGGCCTACGTGGGCGGGGGTCCGGGAGAGGAGAGGCGGGGAGGGGGAGACAGGCGCCGGCCCCACACGGGCGGGTCCTGACGGGAGGAGAGGCGGGGAGGGGGAGGGTAGGCAGCGGGCCTACGTGGGCGGGGGGGGTCCAGGAGAGGAGAGGCGGGGAGGGGGAGACAGGCGCCGGGGCCCCACACGGGCGGGGGTCTGGGAGAGGACAGGCGGGGAGGCGGAGGCAGGCGCCAGGCCTACGTGGGCGGGGGGTCCGGGAGAGGAGAGGCGGGGGCAGGGGGGAGACAGGCGCCGGGCCCCAAGGAGCGGAGGTCGGGAAGAGAGGAGAGGCGGGGAGGGGGAGGTAGGCGCCGGGCCTACGTGGGCGGGGGTCCGGGAGAGGAGAGGCGGGGAGGGGGAGACAGGCGCCGGCCCCACACGGGCGGGGGGTCCGGGAGAGGAGAGGCGGGGAGGGGGAGGCAGGCGCCGGGCCTACGTGGGCGGGGGTCCGGGAGAGGAGAGTTGGGGAGGCGGAGGCAGGCGCCGGGCCTACGTGGGCGGGGGGTGGGTGGGGGGAGGAGGGGCGATTGGCGGGGGTGGGGGCGGGATGGGGGTGGGCGGGGGCCGGGGGGAAGGGGAGGGGAGACGGGGGAAGTTACTAGCAATTCATATACGCACTATTCTAAAGAAGATATATTGTCAGTGGGGTGATGAAAATGGGAAATATTATTTTGCGCCTATAGAGGGAATCGAACCCATATATCTTGCATTCTGGGATAGTGTGCTCACTATTACACCGACAAGGTCACCACCTTATCCATGCCTACCTGTATATGTGACTCCTTGCCTGAGAAGGTAGTGCCAACTACTACACTCGTCCCCCTGGAATTGCAAGTCTTTTAAATGGTCATTTAATGCTTTTAATTACATATGTATATCTGAAACCATGTGTAAGTACACCCATGACTTAAGTGACTTAATACAATAATACTGTAATAGTTGATGATTGATGCTACCTACCCTGATGTTCGATATTCCCCTGTTCAATCAGCGCATGTAATAATAACACTGTTTTTGGTTATATCCGTGTCTCTGAGAACCTGGCTTCTAACATAGTACTTAATCAAGTTCAAAACAGGTGATGACTACAAATTGTAGATCTACATGTTACTGTTGATTTTATAGGCAATAATGTATGGGGATATCGTCAACACCTTGCGTTCGCAGGCCTTCGTCCATCCATATCGTGATGTCAACGAGGCTGAACTCTGCTTAAAGTTGCGTAGTCCGATGGTTTTGAGTTTCTCTAATTTTCTGAGATAAACATATTAGGTTGTTCATTAGAATCTACCTTACTTTTGTTTGTAGTAACTTTTATCTTAAATTGCTAACTTTTGAGATATTTGAAATGGAAACATGCTAAATTAATGTTGGCAAGCTTGTCAAAACTCTATCACCATAGGCTTCTGCAGTAACAGGTTCTATTAATTGGCTCAGTATCCGCTTATATGTGGCAACAACTGTTTAATAAGTGCACCAGCATCTACATTAGATATGTAGAATCAAATCTAGATAGTTGTTTTGGTTTTGACAATTTTATGTTTTCATCGGACTATGCAGCTTTAACTTCAGTGATCAGAGGAGAACCGGTGTCTGCAATGTGACATGTTGGAGGAACTTACCGGTGAACTGCTTAGTGAAGCAGGCCCGGCGGTCGATGATGGGTGTGTCGGGGGGGGGGGGGGGGGGGTGACAGGGGGTAAAAAGCGCATACCGACAGCTCAGCCCGGTCGCACCGACACCCTGAGTGCATGAACAGGCAGACACTTTTAACCAGTAATATTCCATTCAAATCTGATCACAATTCTTTCTCGCAAAAACAAAAATATGTATGTATTCTTTTCCCCAAATCGTTCTTTTAAAGCATTTGTGAACGGTGCTTGACGTTACGTGGGGGATTACATAACCAGGTCAACGTAAACAACCAAAGCCGTAGTTCACTAACAATTCACATATATAGGTAAATTCACTAACAATTCACATGTACAGTTACATTCACTAACAATTCACAGGTATAGGCATGTTCACTAACAATTCACATATATAGGTGAATTCACTAATAATTTACATGGACAGTTAAATTCACTAACAATTCACAGGTATAGGCATGTTCACTAACAATTCACATATATAGGTGAATTCACTAACAATTTACATGTACAGTTAAATTCACTAACAATTCACAGGTATAGGCATGTTCACTAACAATTCACATATATAGTTACATTCACTAACAATTCACATATATAGTTACATTCACTAACAATTCACATATATATTTACATTCACTAACAATTCACATGTGTAGGCACATTCACTAACAATTCACATATATAGTTACATTCACTAACAATTCACATATATAGCCATGTTCACTAACAATTCACATGTATAGTTACATTCATTAATAATTCAAATATATAGTTACATTCACTAACAATTCACATGTATAGTTAGTTACATTCACTAACAATTCACATGTTTAGTTACATTCACTGACAATTAACATGTACAATTACATTCACTAGCAATTCAGATATATAGTTACATTCATTAACGATTCACATGTATAGTTACATTCATTAATAATTCAAATATATAGTTACATTCACTAACACTTGAAATACATAGTTAAATTCACAAATACTTCACATATATAGCTAAATTCACTAACAATTCACATATATAGTTCATTTATTCACAATTCACATATATAGTTACATTCACTAACAATTAACATGTATAGCTAAATTCACTGACAATTCATATATATGGTTACATTCACTAACGATTAACATGCATAGTTAAATTCACTAACAATCCACATGCACAGTTAAATTCACTAAGAATTCACATGTATAGTGAAATTCACTAAGAATTCACATGTATAGTTACATTCACTAACAATTCACATGTATAGGTACGTTCACTAACAATTCACATGTATAGTTACATTCACTAACAATTAACATATATAGCTAAATCCACTGACAATTCACATAAATTCAATAACAATCAACATGCATAGTTAAATTCAATAACATTCAACATGCATAGTTAAATTCAATAACAATCAACATGCATAGTTAAATTCAATAACAATTCACATGTATAGTTACATTCAGTGAATGAGGTAGATGATAAAGACCAACGTAATATATTAATCTAAAAACACAAACTAAAAGATTTTAGCCACCTGACCTATATTCAGATAGGACCCGGCTGCCTGTAGCCCCTGGCCCAGCTACACCATATCACACGCAGATCACGTGATCACCAACCTGCTCAAGCAGCACCCTCACACTCATAGACAAGTAGTACAGACAGGCAGCAATCCAATTCCCTTATACATATTAATATTTGCATAAACATACATATTTATACAAAACAATAATATTCGACAAAGACACATGTAATATTTAGTCAGTACTACGGTGCATTATTTTCTACTCCTGAAACCGGGCGCAGTGACCGAATTGGTAGAGCGCAGGCCTCCGGTGCGTTCAATTCCCAGTAGAGTCAAGCCAATGACTTACAAAATTGATACTTGTCACTTCCTAGCCTGGCCTTCAGCATTAATAGGATAGGATAAGGACTGGTTCGCTTAGTGTCAAGATAATGTGACTGAGTGTGATATCAGGTCATGGTGCTGGTGACCTGGTCTCCCAGTGGGGCAGCAATACAAAGTCACCATGAATGTCCGCTGTCACAAATCGATACCCAGCTTGATATGACCTTGGATGTTGCCAGGACGTAAAACTCTGACAACCAACCAGCCAATCTACTACTGAAATCTCCATACACTGCATGACATTTTGCAACAAACAAATAACCTGCAGATGAAATCCTACAACTACAAGTAACAGCCTCCCCCTCCCCCCGGCAGCCATGAGCCCCCCCCCCCCACCTCCCCCCCCCCCATTCCGCTCGTTAATTGCCTGCAGGCCACCAATAACACATATTTTGTTTGAGCGCTAACATCCATTCCGATCACAGCCTCGTTATCGTCACCCGTCTCGCCGTGCGCAGCTAATGGACTTCCGGTACACTTCTGAAAGACGCCACCACAGTTGGGCTCCTCTCACCAGTTTCCGGTAGCACGCTTTACTAAAGGTTTACCCGGTCTTTTCGTGTCAAAATAGAGCGATTTGTTAGTAAAGGGTCCTCACCATGCCCCAAGAATAATAAGAGTTTGGTGCTCGTCGAATCGAATTCTAAATGACGGGATCGCCGATTGG
>CM059188.1:120894837-120916577 GCA_030323885.1 Branchipolynoe longqiensis
CCACCCTACGCACCACGCCACACCACACCACGCCACCCGACAAGACATGACACACCACACCACACCACACCACACCACGCTACGCACCACGCCACACCACACCACAACCTACGCACCATTGGCCACACCACACCTTGCACACCTCTCCCGCTCCTTCAAACCACATCATGCCAAAGCACGCCACCCTACGCACCACACCACACCACACCACACCACCCTACAAGACATGACACACCACACCACACCACACACCACACCACACAACACCACCTGACACACCATGCCACACCACACCACGCCACACCACACCATGCCACCCTACACACCACATCATGCCAAAGCACACCACCCTAAGCACCACGCCACATCACACCAATTCACACCACACCACACCACACCACACCATGGCACCCTACACACCATACCACTCCACCCTATGCACCACACCACATCAAGCCATACCAGATCACCCTACAGACCGCACCATGCCACACCACTCCACACCACACCACTCCACACACCACACCACACACTACCACATCACCATACCATGTCACACCACCCTACACAACACACCACACACTACCACATCACCACAGCACACCACGTCACACCACCCTACATGACACACAACACCACCTCACCCTACACACCACACCACACACTATCACTTCACCACAGCACATCACATCACACCACAACACACCACGCCACTCCACACACCACACCGCCCCACCCTACACACCACCCACCACCCCACCCCTTATACACACCACAAACCCTACACACCACACCACCCTGCCCATTCATCTCTCACCACCACACTACCACATCACAAGCAGACCACATTCACCACAGCAGCACACCACACCACTCTCACACCACACACCACCCCATCTACACACCTAAACACCTACACACCTACCAACCACACCCCCCCCCTCTACACATCACTCACTCTACACATCACTCCACCCTACACACCACTCCACACCGCACTACTCAACACAGCACCTCACCACCACATCACCACACAAGTACATCACTCCAACTACAACACCAGCTCTACACTACCCACACCACACCACTTCACACTGTTATGTATTGTACCCGGCTGGGCCGCCGGGCACCAGCGACCGCTGCGAGGTACCAGTGTAGCAGCGGTTGAGATAAATAAAGCATTGAGTAACTAGACGTCGACACGTGCAGTTGTGTTACACTCTTTCCATCACATGGTGTCAGATGTGGGGTTGGCTCAGTCTCCTCAACGATCACACCTAGCTCAAGCATTCTATCAAGTTCGCTGCGTACTTTATCCTCAATAGCATGAGGCACTCGTCTGGGAGGATCCACTACTGGCGGCACAGTGTCATCTACATGAATTTTTGCCTCCACTTTAATAGTGCCCAAACCACTAAATACATCATGAAATTTAGTTACCATGTCCGTAGCTTGCCTGTGGGCACTGTCGCACTTGTTGTCGGTCTCCTCCTTCTGCACACTATCAATGCGGGACAGTATGCGCATCCGTACGCAAGCGTCCTTTCCCAGAATCGGACATCCCGTGTCCGTGATCTGGAAACGTAGCCACTGGCCACGCACTTGAAGATTCGTCTCACCCAGTGGCTTTATCCGCTGCCCCGAATACGTCACCAACCGGCACTGCGATTTCGACATCTCCGCAGATTTCATCCGCTTGAATATTCCTACTGGAATGATGTTGGCCTCGGACCCTGTGTCAAGTTTGAACTGCACTTCAAACCCATCCACAGGTATGGTCGCATACCACAACTCGGCGTCGCCCTCCCGATCTGTTGATACTGCTCCCACAAACAAATCGGTTTCGGTCTCGGCCTGCTCGTCATCCCAGCCCTCATCGTCGTCAAGCGCAATCTCATTTACTGATGTCATTTTGCTCCGACACACTTTTGCAAAATGTCCAATTTTACTGCACACGTCGCACGCCTTGCCTTTGGCGGGGCATGCCTCACGGTCCCGCCGATGCGCATATCCACACCAGCTACACTTGACCTGAGCGACGCCAGGCTTGCCTCGGTACTCACGGCTGGCACCTGCTGCCGGCCGTCCGTCTCTCGGCCGCTGTGTTGACGCCGCCCGTGCCGCCGGTCGGCCCGGCTCCCGCTGCCGTAACGAATCCAAAGCACACTCGACGGTACCACTGGAGAGCTGTTTAGTATGATGTTCACTCATGCGACACATCTCCTCACATCCTCTCAAAGTCAGTTTAGGCGTCTGGAGCAACCGATCTCTTAGTTTGTCACACTTTTTGCCACTGACGAGCCTGTCACATAACAACGATTCTTCCAACTCGCCGTACTCACACTGACCTACGCGATGTCTCAGCTCCCGCACATACGTGTCCATGCTTTCCTGGCCTTGGTTGAAGGTATTGAACTTGTAACGAGTCACGGTAATGTTCGTTTTACCCTCGCAGTATTCTCTGAATGCTTCCTTCAACGGCCGAAGTTTGTCAACTTCTCCCGCGGCGAATCTCATAGCCTGATGCACTTTTTGTGCCTCTGCACCGGCCACGTGCAGGAACACGCAACATTGAACCTTTTCACTTCGGCTCTGTACTCCTGCAGCGGTAGCGTATATGTTGAAAGCGTGAATCCACGTCTTCCAATTTGCAGACAAGTTGTCCTCCAAGCTCAACGGCCCGGTATCATGAAAAGTAAAAAGAAATAGAAAACACATTTTTCCGACACGTGGGAACGTGAGTCCGATTCGTCAGGGTATCAACACGCCTGTGCCACAGTCTGATAGCGGTAATGGAAAAACCGAAACACAGTCCACGCCATATCGCACTCGGCGTGGAAGAGAGATTAGGCCGGTGGAAAGGCTAGGCTATCGCTAGTGGACTTAAAGTTCGACATGCTTATCAGCAAGCTGTCGGGTTTAAGACCAATTAAAAGGCTGAGAAACAAATTGAAGGAGTAGGGTAAGTTCTGTAGTCAGATAAGTTAATCAGTAGTATGTGGAACCGGTCCAGATAAGGGCAGTGCCGAACTGGGAACTCGGGGTGAAGTCTATTCTGAGAGAATACATCTGTTGTCTCAGAAATTGTTTGACGGTATGTGCATGCGGGAATGAAAATTCACCCGAGTGCCTGATAAATGCTGCCCATTGACTATTTGTGCAAGTTATAAACTGACACATACATGTATATTGCATTGTTTTTTTTTGTTTTTTTGTTGTTTTTTTTGTTTTGTGTATCGGTATACTTAAACTAGTTTTTTTTCTCGTTTTTTTCACACAAAGAGGAGATAAGAGTGTGTACGTGTGATTTGACGCAATGGACAAAAGGCGGTTTTGAGAACTGCGCGTCAACATAGTCCAAGGACGAGTATGGTAAATACAAAGGACTCATTGGGTGATTATCACCGTGTTAAACCGTACATGCCATTTGTGTTTATTCCAGCTCCATCTTATATTGTTTATAAAAGGAAACACTAGGACTGAACTCTGAGGCACGAGGGTTAAAATCCCAGCGGTGCGAGGCGGACGCATTGGGTGATTGTCACCGTGTTAAACCGTACATGCCATTTGTGTTTATTCAAGTTCATCTTATATTGTTTATAAAAAGGGAGATGTTATGTATTGTACCCGGCTGGGGCGCCGGGCACCAGCGAGCGCTGCGAGGTACCAGTGTAGCAGCGGTTGAGATAAATAAAGCATTGAGTAACTAGACGTCGACACGTGCAGTTGTGTTACACTCTTTCCATCACACCAACCACACCACCCACTACCACATCACCACATCACACCACAGTACACCACACCACTCCACACACCACACCACCCCACCCCACCCTACACACCACCCACCACCCCACCCCACCCTACACACCACACCACCCACTACCACATCAACACATCACACCACATCACACCGCATCACACCACACCACTCCACACACCACCCCACCCCACCCCACCCTACACACCTCCCACCAGCCCACGCACTCTACACACCACACTGCCCTACACACCACACCACCCCGCCCTACACACCAGGGCACACACTACCACATCACCACACCATGTCACACCACACAACACCACACCACCCTACACACCACCCCCCACCCCACCCCACTCTACACACCACACCACCCTACACACCACACCACACCACACCACACCACACACTACCACATCACCACACCACACCACCCTAGACACCACCCACCCCACCTTACACACCACCCACCCTACACACCACACCACACCACGTCACTCTACACACCACACCACCCTACACACCCTACCACATCACCACACCACACCACATCACAGCACAGCACAGAACTCCACACACCACCCCCCCACTCTGCAAACCATCCCACCCTGCACACCACCCCCGCCCTGCACACCACACCACCATGCACACCAGACCACACACTACCACATCACCACAGCACACCGCATCACACCACACGACACCACCCTACATACCACCCCACCTCACACATCACTCCACCCCACCCCACACCACACCACCCTAACACCACACCACCCCACACCATCCTACACACCACCCCACACCACCCTACACACCACCCTACACACCACAGCACACCACCCTATGCACCACACCACACACTACCACATCATCCCACACCACACCACACCACACCACATCACACCACCCCACCCCACCCCACACCATTTAACACCCACAACACCCCACCACACACACATCCACCCCACACCACCCTACACACCACCCCACACCACCTTATGCACCACACCACACACTACCACATCACCACACCCCACCATACACACCACACCACACCACACCACACCACACCACCCTAACACCCCACCACCCCACACCATCCTACACACCACCCCACACCACCCTACACCCCACCCACACCCACCCTATGCACCCACCACACACACTACCACATCACCCCTCCAACATACACAACACACCACACCACCACGTACCACCCCACCCCACACCACCCCAACACCACACCACACCATCCTACACACACCCACCTACCCCACACCACCCTACATACCACAGCACACCACCCTATGCACCACACCACACACTACCACATCACCCCACCCCACCATACACACCACACCACACCACACCACACCACGTCACACCACCCCACCCCACACCACCCTAACACCTAACACCCCACCACAACCCTACCCACACCACACTACATAACCCAGCACCCACCCTATGCACCACACCACACACTACACACATACCCACCCCACCATACACACCCACCCAACCACACACACACCGGCCACCACACCACCCCACACCACCCTAACACCCCACCACCCCACACCATCCTACAGACCACCCCACACCACCCTACACACCACCCTACACACCACCCCACACCACCTTATGCACCACACCACACACTACCACATCACCACACCCCACCCTACACAGCAGACCACACCACACCACACCACACCACCCCACCCTACACCACCCACACACCACGCCCCCACACCCCTCACCCCCAGCCGGCGCCCTGTCATTTACAACTGGTGCTGGGTGTGGGTTGCGCCCGTTCGTTATGACACCGTGAGAAGCTGGTGGTAATGAGCAACACGGCGTTGATGGGACAACTATTGATTCTTGACGCCGTTTTTACATTACGGACACCGGAAGTTGGCCCTACAAGGTCCAATTACGAGGCGCCGGGCGAAGACGTCAGGCACGCCGTAAGACAACCAACTCTCCACACTTTGGTAATAACTTGTAAGTTGTAGTAAAACATCTGTCGTGATGCGGTGGTTTTCAGTTTTCAGGGGTTTAGCATTTTTTGGGTTTTTTTGTTGAGTAATTTTTCAGTTTTCAGGATTTTATTTTTGTTTTGTTTTGTTTTTCAGTTCTCAAGGTTTTAATTTTTTTTGTTTTGTTGTTGTTTCGTTGGTCAGTTTTCAGGATTTTTAAATTTTAGTTTTTGTTTGTTTTGTTTTGCAAAAAGAGTGCATTTAGAGCAGTAATCGAACCCACACATCTGCCATTCCGGGACAGGCGTCCCAACCGTTAGCCAATCTAGGCTCCCGGACGTTATAAACCTACCCATGCCTACCTGTGCATGTGTTATTTTACCTGGGAAGGTCAGAGCACCTTACTACACTCGCCTCTCTAGAATTGTAAGTCTCATAAAGCAAAGCTTGTTTTATTTAACGATGCCTCTAGAGCACATTGATTTTCGTATCATCGGCTATTGGACGTCAAACAGATGGTCATTCTGACATATTTCTTTGGAGGAAACCCACTGTCGCCACATAGGCTACTCTTTCCGATAAGCACCAAGAGTGTAGGTCTCATACTTACACTTACAAATATCTAGGTGGCTTGCCTACATAACATGCTCAAGGATTGTTCAGCACTATAAGGTGTGTCCGTCTCGATATGACCTTCGATGTTGCCAGGACGTAAAACTCCAAGAAACAGACAAACTGTCCCTCTCAGGGTGTCAATGTCATGTTTTTTGTTGTAAATTAAGTAGCGCCGCTAGTGTCAGTAGTGTCACTTCTTAGCGGTAGTTGTCTTTGCTCGCCTCTCTCACTGCTCGGAAGGCAATGAATCAAAAGTTGGACGGTGGCTAATATAGACTTACCTTGGCAAATGGTGGAGTAATCGATCATTGCGCCACGAGCTTGGTTTGCTAACAATTCATCCAGTCAATCCCAACCTACATCCAGAGTGGCCCCTCTGCGTATGCGGTATGCGGCATGCGGTATGCGGCATGCGGCATGCGGTATGCGGCTTGCAAATGTGAGGTATGCATATGAGGTATGCAGTATGCAGTATGCAGTATGCGGTATGCAGATGTGAGGTATGCATATGAGGTATGCAGTATGTGGCATGCAAATGTGAGGTATGCATGCATATGTCGTATGCGGTATGTGGTATGCAAATGTGAGGTATGTGTATGAGGTATGCAGTATGCAGTATGTGGCATTCAAATGGGAGGTATGCATATGAGGTTTGAGGTATGCGGTATGTGGCATGCAAATGTGAGGTATGCATATGCGGTATGCAAATGTGAGGTATGCATATGAAGTATGCGGTATGCAGTATGTGGTATGTGGCATGCAAATGTGAGGTATGCATATGTGGGATGTGGGATGAGGTATGTGGTATGTGGTATACGGCATGCAAATGTGAGGTATGTGTATGCGGTATGCGGGATGCAGTATGTGGTATGCGGCATGCACATGTGAGGTATATGTATGAGTTATGCGGTATGCGGTATGCAGTATGCGGTATGCAGCAACTTTTCATGGTTTCTATTTTAACACCATTCGCACTGGATTGCTCCATGATGGTCCGTCGTGAAATGACCTTAGATGTTGCCAGGATGTAAAACAGCAACCAACCAACAAATCCATGATGGTGCCCTCGATCCAGTGCAAATGCGAACTGAGCGTGCGATTTTCAATACAAACCAGCGAAAAGTCACCACATAGCTCGTACACATTTGAATTCACATTCGCATTCAAATAAGATGTACATGGAATCCTAGTTTTATTTCATATATATGTCATCATCATGATGCTGTCGGTCACAATGCGACAAAGACTGCTTTCATTACTTGACTGTCGCTCTCCATTTAGCTCTCTGCTGTGAGAGTGATGTCCATGAGTCGGTCTTAATGTCTCTCAGCTTCAGGTTTCTCTTGATGGTATCCTTGAACCCGAGACGCGGGCACCCTCCCTTTCTGTAACCAGAAGACAGTTGAGAGTAGGGGATCTGCTTTGGTAGCCTGTCTGATGACATCCTCATGAGGTGTCCAGTCCACCGGAGATTCTTTTTGATCAGAAGATCTTCCATAGAGGGCAGTCCTGTCCATTCGAGTATTTCATATATATGTCATGTATAACTATCAGCATTATGCGAGTATAACGGCATGGAAGGGATTATATGTTATTTACTACCTTATTATTGATGGGGTGGCTTACTTGATGTATCCCCTCCCCCTCCAACACGTGACCGGTGGCGCTGCCACCGGCATGCTTCTAAACCAGGATGCTACACTGTCACTCGCGCCCGGGCATCATATTCCCTCTGCCAGAGAATATATTTATCTCAACCCACTACTTTGTCTTGTCTTCCTCATTTGTACTGTAGTCGGCCATTATATATATATATATATATATATATATATATATATATATATATGTTGCAACGATGTAAAACTTCCACAACCAACTCTTGTGTGCTTTAAGGAATTCAAAATCAAGAGGTATGCCCAAATGGATGTGGGTGGGTCCCCCTCCAAACCCCCTACCAACGACTGGTGAGACATTGGTACAACGGGCCCAAGGTACCTCCTCGGCGTCGGGCTTAGTGATGGAAACATGCCGCAGTGCATGATGGAGCCAAATTCAAAATGTCGACTAAAACCCACCTCTGATAATAGAAGGCTGTGTTCAGATCGACTGTAGGTGCTTTCAGCAAATGTAGGGAAGTACAATAATGGTAACGGCCATCGTCAGCAGGTGGCAGTTCCTTATAAGTTTAAATTAAAATTAAAATAGAAAATAGAAAAATGAATGATGGATTGACTTCCTTACTGTCATTGTAGCTCATAAATGATGCATAATTAATGGTTATATTGTAGACAGTTTCTGGCTTACAAATACGCCTCCACAGGAACTTCAGTCACAGCTTAAATTACGTCAGAATGGTTAGAATATATAAGGGGGGAATACATTTGTTTGTTTGTTGTTATTTTACATCCTAGCAACATCTAGGGTCATATCAGGATGGGTACCGACTTGGGACAGTACACGCTCGTGGTAACTTTATAGTGCTGCCCCACTGTGAGACCAGGCAGCCAGCACCATGACCTGATATCCCACTCAATCACATTATCCTGACATTGAGCCAACCAGTCCTTGCCATATCCTATTAATGCTGAGCACCAGGCTAGGAAGTGACAAATATCAATTTTAAAGTCATTGGTTTGACCCGACCAGGGTTTGAACCCACAAACTCATGGGTTCGGATCCCCCTATCTCCCAAAACAGGAAACGGACACTCAACTCATTCGCCCATCCCGACTGGTCGGGGGAATAAATGAATACATGGCTATTACAAGGCATCTGTGTCCGCATTAATATGCATTTGTTAGAGTATTTTTGTTGGTGCCTTTTGTTAATACATTTAATTAGCATAATTAATTCGCTCAATGCTCTATTGATGAATTCCTATTTTTTTCCATGCAGATAATAGACCTTTTCCATACTTGCACAATGAACTGCAACCCACAAGAGTAGTATTTGCTAGTGCCATCAAAGGGCTTCTTGGTGGTATTCACGCTCACAGTCCAGTTGGCTTTTCACCTAGGGAGTGCACGGGACTAAGTCTTAAAGGGCCAGTAACATGACCAACAAAACTTTACTTATTCACAATTATTATGACCCAACTGCGCTTGGGGGTGGTTTGTAACCTTACTACGGTTACTGGTTGCAGAACTGCAACATTTATAGAGGCTCCGATAAATCGGCCCAATCTTTGGTTGAAGATTACTCTTCAGTAGGGACTGTCATAGAAGCTGGGGACATCTTTACAACGTTGTAATGGCAAAGCGTTGAGGCGGCCCCAAATCTCTTCGGTCCGGCGGTAGTTGAGCACTTGTATTCAGTCGACAGCAGCAAGGGTTTCGAGGAAGGGCGGGTAAAGATGGGTGCAGCGGTGGTTCCAGCAACGAGAACAAAGCGAGAGAAAATGTAAAGGTACAAGGCCCCACCCAAGCACACAACTCCTCTGGTCAGGGTGAGGAGTATGCCTGGGGGAAAAAAAAAAGGGTAAAGTATAGGAAAGAGAAATGAGGAGAGTTAAGTCAAAGGACCATGTCTATTTTCTCTATGGTGATCAGCCGGCGAGCCAAAGACATGGACAGAGTAAGAGTAGAAGGTGAAATGCGGGCGGGCTCCCCCTCCTGGAACTCTTTTCAGACATATCAAGGAGGAACAAGGCCAGCGGAGAGGAGATAGAGAGAGGTGTGGATGAAGTGCAGTCCGGATAGCAAGTGTGTCTGATGATCCAATATTACCAGTCAAACTTTGTAATGCCTTAAAGCTGCCCAGTCCGATGAAGCATTACATTTTCAAAACCAATCCCATTATCTAGATTTGATTCTACGTATCTAACTTAGATACTAATCGAACCTGTTACTGCAGAAGCCTATATTCCAGAGTTTAGGCATGCTTGCCAAAACTAATTTTGGATGTTGACACTTCAAATAGCTAATAATAGTAATAAGTTAGCCATTCAAAATAAGAGTTACTTTAAGCTAAAGTAAGGTAGATCATAACAATCAATTCAAAATATTTATCTCAGAAGAATGACAGAAACTCAAAACCATTGGACCATGCAATTTACAAAAACCTGTTCTCTGTGAGTTTATTTAGGACTGACTATAGTCTGAGGGTCCTTGTGGTCAAACTGGGCTATTGCTGTTATTCAGTGATAATGACGAGGAGCGGAATGTAGGTCAGGCAGTAGAGTGTCCACCTGTTAAGGTGTGGATCATCCGATTGATCCTACTCAGTGGACCCATTTGCAGTTTGGGCTATTTTCCATTCCAACCAGTGATCTACAACTGGTTCATCAAAGGCTGTTGTATGTGCTGTCCTGTCTGTGGGAAAGTGCATATAAAGGACCACTTTGTTGCTTATCGGAAAGAGTAGCCTATGTGGCATCAGCAGATTTCCTCCAAAGAAATATGTCAGAATGACCATATGTTTGATGTCCAATAGCTGATGATAAAAATCAATGCGCTCTAGAGGCGTCGTTAAATAAAACAAACTTTCTTTTGTCTGCAGACAGCGTCTAGTTTCACAGTTGATGTGTACGTAGCAGTTCTGACCGCCAGAGGTCATTTCAATCACTCTCACTGCTGGATTCGACACCATTGCCATGAAGCATGTGAGCATGCCAGAGGGGATATAGTTCAGTGTCACACTCACAGCAATCGACTGCAGATCGAGAAGTCATCGGCTCAACTCCAGTTGTCCCCTGTTCTGACGAACCAATCCTGCCTGCTCCTCACATTGCCACTCACGTTTAATGCACGGTGAAGTGAGTGGTTCGGGGACGCCTTCTGCGCCTTCTCCACCTTCACCCACTAAGAAAATTCTTAATTTAAAATATAGATATCACACTACATTCGCACTAATCGGCCCACCTTCCAGACATGAGTGTGCCGTCCATAGCTCAGTGGCTAGAGCACTGCTCTCTTAGAGCAGGGGTCATGAGTTCGATCCTCATTGGGGGCTTTAAAAAAAAAGAAAGTTGTGCTTTATGGACAGCGCCATCGCAACTGAAGCTCACGTGAGGAGTGTACGTTGGTGTGTTTGCCGGCTTCGCCATGTCGGCTGTCGCACTGATGTACGCCACTCCCGGGATTTGCGGACAAAATAACAGAAGTGTTCGTCCCTGAGTGGGCTTGAACCACCAACCTTTAGATTACCAATCTAATGCGCTGACCGATTGCGCCACACAGACAACCTAGCTCCACTTACAAGCCGTCGTAGTGCAGGATGAGAACATTCTCACAATACTCCGCATCACCGAGATGGACTGGAAAGTTGCGAACACAGTTCGCACTTGCCAGTCAGCTGAACGGTAGCCGTGATCGTATAGTGGTTAGACTTCTTGTTGTGGCCGAGCCAACCCAGGTTCGAATCCTGGTCATATTAACTAGCGAGGCCTCCATAGTTCAGTGGCTAAACCACTTCTCTCATGAAGCAGGGGTCATGAGTTCGGTCCTCATTGGGGGCTTTTTTAAAAGAAGAAAACAAGATATCGTGCTTTTTGCAGAGCACCGCACTTCAAGCCCATATCAGGAATGGGTATTGGTGCATTTGCCGGCTTGGCTAAATCAGCTGTTGCACTGATGTTTGCCCCTCCTGGGATTTGCAGACAAAACTGCTGCACTATTCGACCCTGGGTGGGGTTTGAACCACCAACCTTTAGATTAACAGTCTAACACGCTTATCCACCACTGAACAAGTCTTATCTCACAACATGCCAGCAGTTGTCTAAATGAGATATCTCCATCCAAAGCTTGCATCAGCCAGAAGGCGACCTGGAGGCTTGCGTGGGAACCAACAGTGAGCGAAGCTACTAACGGACTGCCCTCACTGCTGTCACGGCTGTCATGGCTGTCACTGCTGTCACTGCTGTCACTGCTGTCACTGCTGTCACTGCTGTCACTGCTGTCACAACTGTCACGGCTGTCACGGCTGTCACTGCTGTCACTGCTGTCACTGCTGTCACGACTGTCACTGCTGTCACTGCTGTCACGGCTGTCACTGCTGTCACGGCTGTCACGGCTGTCACGGCTGTCACGGCTGTCACGGCTGTCACGGAGAGGGTGGACACGGATGCAGTCGCAGAGATGCAGTATGAAGGCGCGGAAGGGAACTACTTCATTATTAATTATTATTATTATTATTATTATATTACTGTATACCATTGCTTCCTCGTCCACCTTTCTGTACCTCCCCGGTGCGACCGGTGGCGCCAGCACCGGCTGTGGCTGTTACTGTACCTAGCGCGCGCTGGAACCTCAATCACACCAGAAGATCTTTGGGTTTTTTTAAGGGCAAGGGCTTTTTATATCTAGCCAGAGATTACACTCATCAGGCATAATTTTGTTTCGCGTCTCCTTTGTACTGTGTCAGCCCTTTATATATGTGATATACATGCATAGCGAATATAAAGATGTGAAAGGGAATTTACTGTCTATGTTATTGTACTGATTGTTGTATTGCCGCCTCCGCCGCTCGGCGGTGGCGCCTCCACCGGTCCCCCCTGTAACTACAGGGCCGCCAACCGCCACTCGCTCCGGAGGGTTTTAAATTAGTCCAGGATTAGTTCCCTCTCCTGCCACAGCGGCGCCACCTGCACATGATTTAATGTATCTACCATGAACGCAAGACTTATGCATATATATGATGTTGGTGATGGTGATGATGATGATGATGATGATGGGGATGATGGAGATGTGACAGCAGAACCGCGGAGAAGTCACAAGGACCCTCCCGGAAAATGGGGGGTGATTCTCTGAGAGTGCTTCTGGTTCTGAGTGGATGTCGAGAGACGAGGCTGAGTGCTTACGCAAATGGACCTGTAACCCAGATGTGGAATAGAGGCTAATCACGTGACCCCCCAAAGGTGCCATCGTCACTTCCTGTTTCACCACGCTTGTCTGTGAATGAGTGATTGTGGTTTTAACTCCTAGCAACTCTGATGTCATACCAGGACAGGTATCGCTATTAGACAGCGCGCGTCCATAGTGACTTTATAGTGCTGCCCCATGGGCAATCTCGGCAGACATTGATCCAAGAAGTGTTTTAGTTTTGAAAAAGTTATTTTTTCATCAGAATATGCAACTTTAACTCCAGATTCTAGATATCTCCAAAACATAGCCATTTATAATAAAAGTTACTTTAAAGTGACGTAAGGTAGATTCTAACAATCAACGTAAATATACTAACTTTGACATGTAGGAGCAAATCTAGATAAGCGCGTTGGCTTAAATAGTTTGCTACTCCATCAAACCCCGTCCTGATATGACCTTAGATGTTGCCAGTACGTTAAACTCCAACAAGCAACCAACTCCATCAAACTATGCAACTGTAAACAATTCAGCGCCATGGATGAATCAACGCCAATCTGAACCCCCCCCCCCCCCCCCTCCTCCCCTCGTCTCCACATCCTACAAGCCAACAAACAGCAGCACAGACCTCGTGAAATCACGCTGGGACCTCGGGCGACCTCGGGCGACCTCGGGCGATCTCGTGAAAGCTCGGGAGACGAGCGGCCCAGCTCGCCGCGGGGCGCCCCCTGATGGCCGACTGCGG
This sequence comes from Branchipolynoe longqiensis, assembly GCA_030323885.1. Taxonomy (NCBI): domain Eukaryota; kingdom Metazoa; phylum Annelida; class Polychaeta; order Phyllodocida; family Polynoidae; genus Branchipolynoe; species Branchipolynoe longqiensis. Next base: position 120,908,743 of record CM059188.1, read on the forward strand.
CAGTAGATACCCCGAGACGCCGCTAGGCGGCGCTTCGCCCAAATCACTTAATTCGCGCCAATCATCCTCCCGGGACGCCGTATCTGCGGGACTGCAGTCCGGTCACGTGACCGGGCCGCGTCTGCGGCACCAGCGGCCCGTCAGGGCGAGATAAGGACGGGGCGCCACCCGGCGGCAACCGGCGGCAACCGGCAGACTTTATTTCCGGTCGGGCATGCGCACCGAACGACATCATCCGTTGTCGGTTCGTGTCATGCCTGTGTGCGGAGCAGCGGGGGAGGGTAGCACAGCGCCACCTGTGGCGACTACGAAACTGCGCCTTTGTTTGTTTGTTTGTTTGTTTGTTTGAGGGCCAGTATTAGTTCCATCTTCTGCCACAATGGCGCCATCTGCACGTGAACCGGTATAACGCCGGACTAATATATATATAATGCTGGTGATGATGATAACGATGATGATGGAGATTATGGGGATGATGGAGATGTGACAGCAGGACCATGGAGGAGACACACAGACCGTCCAGAGAATGTTGGGTTATTCTCTGAGAGTGCTTCGTTTGTCCTAGCGACAAACCCGCTGCTGACAACTGTTGTGTACTGCGGGAGGTCACAGTGTGTAGAACAGCTTCACATGTTGTGGAGGGCTCGAGTAGTTAGGGTGTTTGAATGAAGGATTGACAGCTACTGGATGGATCATGAGATGAGTGACATGAGATCAGAGCCGCTTCTTAATAATAGTTATATATAATTAAGAAGCGGCTCTGATCTCATGTCACTCAGACGAGTCTAAATAAGACGTCTTTCCAGAATCATCAAACAACAATCTGGAAACACATGTCTAATGTCGTTCGTCTAGTAAAGACCTAAGCAAATCTAAGTGGTATCAGGATGGGCACCAAATTATTGTGATAGTGTGCACTCATGACAATGGCAACTGTATAGTGCTGCCACAACTGGGAGACAGGGCCGCTGGCACCATGACTCAAATTCCTACCTAGTCACATTATCTTAATATTGAGCAAATCAGTCTTTGCCATATCGCATGAATTCCAAATGCCGTGCAAAGTAGTGACACATATTTTGTTGCTTGTTTTTTTGTTTTTCTACATTAGTTGATTAAGCTGGGGAAATTTCAATGCTAAACAATTGGTCTTCCTCATTCCACTGCTCCTTACCCTATCCTAAGAATGCTAGATGCCTGGCTATGTAGCGGTAAGTATAATATTTTTAGTCATTGCTTTCACTCTGCCAGGTTTCGAACCTGGGGGTTCAAATCCCACGACCTGCCATCACAGGAGACGGGCGCTCAACTCATTCGGCCATCCCATGTAGGTAGCGACAAGTATCAAGTTATTGGTTTGACTCGACTTAGATTCAAACCCATGATTCCCACACAGGAAGCCAGAGAGAGAGAGTGCCTTTACCGATTCAGCCATCCTGTATGGTTCAGCCTTATTTAATTTAAATCAACAACAATTTAAATAAGGAATGTTTTTAGGCGTTTGCCATATTTATTTTTAGATAAATTTATCAAGTTAATCGGTACAATCTATTTTGCTTTAATTTGAAGGATTATATACACACATATATATATATATATATATATATATATATATATATGTATATATATATATTTGAACTAAAGATGCTGAAATTAATATTGGTGTGCACATTTACATGTTGGATATTGGACTTATTTATCCATTTTTGATGTTTGAATTTGGGCTTTTAGAGTTTGTATGTGATAATAAAAGTAAATTAGGATCTCTATGGAAATTAAGAATGGGGTTCTTCATGTGACTACCCCATTCCTAATTTCCTACTGTGGCGCAGTTTCATTACCGATATCGTGGCGCTGCAGTACGGACCTCCTCTGGGCGTGGCTTGGTCTGGGACGGGGTGCACGGCTATATAGTGCTGCACCATGGGACGGGCGGGTAGTCAGCTGACACTGCACTCTGACTAAAGGTGCACAATCTGATGAAAACTTCTCTCAGCAAAAACACCCACCTAGATTTGATCCTATATATCTGATTTCGATACAGGTTCACTCATTAACATTTATTGCAGTTTGGTGCACCTGTGCTACTATGCTTGAAAATGGGTAAACAAGGACCATGTCCAACATTTCGGTGTGCACACCAATATTAATGTTGCATGTTTTCACTTCAAATATAAATCTCCAAAGTTAACTCTCTTTTGAATGCCTTCACTTCATACATATATATAAATATATATGTGCTCTATAATCTATTATGGGAATATAAACAAGGACACTACCACCGAGCAGTTCTCTCCCTCTATTTACTCTACATCTGAATGTCATGTGACTTAGCTACTACCCACTCCTATTCATTGAGTTAGTACTACCAAACCTGCTATGCCTTCCATAGCAGGTTTGGTAGCTAAGCTAGGAACTAAGCTAGGTTTAATTTTACACCTAGCTTAGTTCCTTCATCCACCACTGCACTGCCACCTGTGAGTGGCTCATGACTGCATGATACCAGCTGCACCTGGTCACTACCACTGCCGCTCCCGCTCAGCAGGACGGATTTTAAATTTTATGTGGGCATAATATATATTCCCGCCAGAGAATATACACTTTTCTCAACCACTCCTGTCTTTCGTTATTTCTGTTTCCAGGGGACGACTGTTTATATATATATATAATCGAACAGGAAATGAGAAGGAAACAGGAAATGAGAAGGAAAGACTACACTTGGTTTGGGGTGAGTTTATTTTTTCTGGCAGGGACGATATATGCCCTACCGATAAAAAGAAAAATTTGAAGTGAGGCAGGGAGACCGTTGGTGTCGGTTCTCAGGAAAGGGGAGCAGAGAGTGTCCGGTTACAGGGGGACCTGCTGAGAATAAGGCGTGTTGGGAACCGAGAAGTTGCCCAGGAGGAGCACCGAAACATTAGGGACTATTCTTTATTTATATTCACATAATCACTTATATAGCACATATATATATATATATACTCACACATATATATATGTATATATAATCATATATATATGTATATACATGCATATATCTACGTATATTATATGTATATATGTATGTATATATATGGATAATGATAACCCTGTTATCGCATGTAATAAGATCTGGAATGGGTTGCACTCCCCCCCGCCCCCGGGGTGGGGGTGGGTACCAGCATGCACCTCTCTGCCTCTGCCTGGGGCCGCGTCCTCCAGTAGCTCGGAGGCGGTTTAAAAAAATATATATACCAAACACACATATATATAAATAAACAGTTGGTCCCAGATAAAACAGAACAATGATAAGACTGATTTGGTTGATAAATTTGACTGTCCCGACGGGCCTATAGGCGTTAACGGCCAGCCGCAGCCGGCATACAGTGCCTAGAGCCCCTCACCGGTGGCGCCAGTGTGGCCCATGTCATACTACACAGAGTCAGTTAGATAGGATACAGTGCTATACTATTACATAGGGAACTGAAGATAGATGCAGCTGGCATACAGTGCCTAGAGCCCCTCACAGGTGGCACCAGTGTGGCCCATGTCATACTACACAGAGTCAGTTAGATAGGATACAGTGCTATACTATTACATAGGGAACTGAAGATAACAGCGCTACATGCCTAGAGCCCCTCACAGGTGGCGCCAGTGTGGCCCATGTCATACTACACAGAGTCAGTTAGATAGGATACAGTGCTATACTATTACATAGGGAACTGAAGATAGACGCAGCCGGCATACAGTGCCTAGAGCCCCTCACAGGTGGCGCCAGTGTGGCCCATGTCATACTACACAGAGTCAGTTAGATCGGATACAGTGCTATACTATTACATAGGGAACTGAAGATAGACGCAGCCGGCATACAGTGCCTAGAGCCCCTCACAGGTGGCGCCAGTGTGGCCCATGTCATACTACACAGAGTCAGTTAGATCGGATACAGTGCTATACTATTACATAGGGAACTGAAGATAGACGCAGCCGGCATACAGTGCCTAGAGCCCCTCACAGGTGGCGCCAGTGTGGCCCATGTCATACTACACAGAGTCAGTTAGATAGGATACAGTGTTTCTATTACATAGGGAACTGAAGATAGACGCAGCCGGCATACAGTGCCTAGAGCCCCTCACAGGTGGCGCCAGTGTGGCCCATGTCATACTACACAGAGTCAGTTAGATGGATACAGTGCTATACTATTACATAGGGAACTGAAGATAGACGCAGCCGGCATACAGTGCCTAGAGCCCCTCACAGGTGGCGCCAGTGTGGCCATGTCATACTACACAGAGTCAGTTAGTGGATACAGTGCTATACTATTACATAGGAACTGAGATATACTATTACATAGGGAACTGAAGATAGACGCAGCCGGCATACAGTGCCTAGAGCCCCTCACAGGTGGCGCCAGTGTGGCCCATGTCATACTACACAGAGTCAGTTAGATCTTTTTGGGTGGTAGACGCACGGCATACAGTGCTAGAGCCCTCAAGGTGGCGCCAGTGTGGCCCATGTCATACTACACAGAGTCAGTTAGATGGATACAGTGCTATACTATTACATAGGGAACTGAAGATAGACGCATCCGGCATACAGTGCCTAGAGCCCCTCACAGGTGGCGCCAGTTGGCCATGTCATACTACACAGAGTCAGTTAGATAGGTACAGTGTATACTATTACATAGGGAACTGAAGATAGACGCATCCGGCATACAGTGCCTAGAGCCCCTCACAGGTGGCGCCAGTGTGGCCCATGTCATACTACACAGAGTCAGTTAGATCGGATACAGTGCTATACTATTACATAGGGAACTGAAGATAGGTAGTGTCCTTGTTTATATTCCCGTAATGGATTATAGAGCACATATAACTCCAAAGTTAACCCTTTAAAAGAAATGTCATTTCAAACTAAACTGAAGTAGATTAGTATAACTATTAACTAATATATTTGTCCAAATATAGCAGAAACTCAAAACCATCGGATTATTGCAACATAAAAGTTTCATATTCATAATCCGTCGGTTTTGAATATTCATAAATAATAAATAGAATGACAGATACTTAAAACAATCGGAACATGCAGCTTTAAGAACAGGCAATGGATGGAGACGCCCCCAAATGGCGTTGTTCTGCTAATCACCTACACCTTATACACTGATACAAAAAGGAGATATATGGTCTGTAAACACACCAGGCTTATCACATTATATCAGGCCTTGCCGTACAAGAGCCAGTCGAGAGTGGCTCAGGAGATCAGGGTGTGGGTGTGGGTGTGGGTGTGGGGTGGGTGTGAGTGTGGGTGTGGGTGTGGGTGTGGGCGTGCTTGTGGGGGTGGTGTGTGGGGGTGGGGGTTGTTGGTGGTGGGGGTGGGGTGGGGTGGAGGTGGGGGTTGTTGGCGGTGGTTGTGGGGGTGGAGGTGGGGTGGGTGTGGAGGTGGGTGTAGGGATGGGGCTGGTGGTGGGGGTTGGGTGGGGTGGTGGTAGAGGGTGGTGGTGGGGGTGCAGGTGGGGGTCATGGAATTGGCATAGTTCTGTTGTAATGAGTCTGAGTACTTTGTTTATTAGTTCACCATCTTTACCATGATTCGCTACATTATTCCCACTGGGAATAATGCGAGGAGTGAAGTCCTGTATCTAGTACTAGTACTCTGCACTGACCGCTCAGCCAAGGAGCCATGCAACACAGGGATGCATGGGAAGGGTGATTGCATCAGGGAGCCTAGATAGTGTACTGGTTAGGATGCCAGCCCCGAAATCGTAGGAAGTGTGGGTTCGAATCCTGCTGTAGGTACAATATTTCCCATTGTCATCACCCCCTAACATAATTGTTTTTACTGACTGATCAGGTGAGGAGCATCGGGAGCCTAGAGAGCCTAATGCTCAAGATACTAGCCCTTGAATAACAAGAAGTGGTGGTTCGAATCCTCGTTGACCCCAATATTCCCTTTCTTTGAATCCTGCCCGCCCCGGACCACTTTGCGGGACCCAGTGCCAAGTAACCCAATGAAAACATACCCAGCTGTTGAATGGACCACTTTGAGGGACCCAGTGTCAAGTAACCCAATGAAAACATACCCAGCTGTTGAATGGACCACTTTGAGGGACCCAGTGTCAAGTAACCCAATGAAAACATACCCAGCTGTTGAATGGACCACTTTGAGGGACCCAGTGCCAAGCAACCCAATGAAAACATACCCAGCTGTTGAATGGACCACTTTGAGGGACCCAGTGTCAAGCAACCCAATGAAAACATTCCCAGCTGTTGAATGGACCACTTTGAGGGACCCAGTGTCAAGTAACCCAATGAAAACATACCCAGCTGTTGAATGGACCACTTTGAGGGACCCAGTGTCAAGTAACCCAATGAAAACATACCCAGCTGTTGAATGGACCACTTTGAGGGACCCAGTGCCAAGTAACCAATGAACATTCCCAGCTGTTGAATGGACCACTTTGAGGGACCCAGTGTCAAGTAACCCAATGAAACATTCCCAGCTGTTGAATGGACCACTTTGAGGGACCCAGTGTCAAGTAACCCATGAAAACATTCCCAGCTGTTGAATGGACCCTTTGCGGGACCCGTGTCAGTAACAATGAAAACATTCCCAGCTGTTGAATGGACCACTTTGAGGGACCCAGTGTCAAGTAACCCAATGAAAACATTCCCAGCTGTTGATGGACCACTTGGGGGGACCAAGTGTCAAGCAACCCATGAAACATTCCCAGTGTTGAATGGACCACTTTGAGGGACCCAGTGCCAAGTAACCAATGAAAACATACCCAGCTGTTGAATGGACCATTTGAGGGCCAGTGTCAGTAACCAATGAAAACATACCAGCTGTTGAATGGACCACTTTGAGGGACCCAGTGTCAAGTAACCCAATGAAAACATACCCAGCTGTTGAATGGACCACTTTGAGGGACCCAGTGTCAAGTAACCCAATGAAAACATACCCAGCTGTTGAATGGACCACTTTGAGGGACCCAGTGCCAAGTAACCCAATGAAAACATACCCAGCTGTTGAATGGACCACTTTGAGGGACCCAGTGCCAAGTAACCCAATGAAAACATTCCCAGCTGTTGAATGGACCACTTTGAGGGACCCAGTGCCAAGTAACCCAATGAAAACATACCCAGCTGTTGAATGGACCACTTTGAGGGACCAGTGTCAAGTAACCAATGAAAACATTCCCGCTGTTGAATGACATTTGAGGGACCAGTGCCAAGAACCCAATGAAAACATACCAGCTGTTGAATGGACCACTTTGAGGGACAGTGCAGTAACCAATGAAAACATCCCAGCTGTTGAATGGACACTTTGGGGCCAGTGCAAGCAACCAATGAAAACATTCCCGTGTTGAATGGACCTTTGAGGGACCAGTGCCAAGTAACCATGAAAACATACCCAGCTGTTGAATGGACCACTTTGAGGGACCCAGTGCCAAGCAACCCAATGAAAACATACCCAGTGTTGAATGGACCACTTTGAGGGACCCAGTGCCAAGCAACCCAATGAAAACATTCCCAGCTGTTGAATGGACCACTTTGAGGGACCCAGTGTCAAGTAACCCAATGAAAACATACCCAGCTGTTGAATGGACCACTTTGAGGGACCCAGTGCCAAGCAACCCAATGAAAACATTCCCAGCTGTTGAATGGACCACTTTGAGGGACCCAGTGCCAAGTAACCCAATGAAAACATTCCCAGCTGTTGAATGGACCACTTTGAGGGACCCAGTGTCAAGTAACCCAATGAAAACATTCCCAGCTGTTGAATGGACCACTTTGCGGGACCCAGTGTCAAGTAACCCAATGAAAACATACCCAGCTGTTGAATGGACCACTTTGAGGGACCCA
>CM059188.1:120917074-120943169 GCA_030323885.1 Branchipolynoe longqiensis
GTGAGTCGCTCTCCCTTCCCTCGCATCAAACGAAATGCTTCGCATTACGACCAATGGTACTGCGCTGGTGTTCGGCGTAGTCTCCGCTGCTACCGCGTGATAGTAGAGCTCATGTTCAGACTACTACACTTATAATGAATAATTCGAGTGATATGAGACAAATTCAGCGAGTAGCGACTCAGACAAATTTGGGTAAACTCCTGTTGGAAAGTTATAATGATGCTGTTGAGTCTAAAAAATTCGGATATTTATTGATTTGTCTACACCCACGCGATGTGGTAGATATTTCCGCATCTACTCGTTTGCGATCAAAACTCCATACTAATATATTTTTGGGAGAGGATTTAATTTCCTATTTACCTTAGTGAATAAAATAAAATAAAATATGAAGGATTATATTTATGGATGGATGAGAGTCTCTATGCCATTGAATGTGAGTGTATATGGAGCTTCATACACAATCTTTCATTCATTCATTCATTCATTCTTTCATTCAGGAATCACACACACACTCACACACACACACACACAGTCACATTTTAGTTATTTATACCTTGGATTCTGATGATCTTCATTCATTGGGAAGAAAAAACTGTTTGCACATACATCATGTCATCACAACATATTCAGCATTGCAAGGAGTTTATTTTGTTGTTGTTGAAGTCGAGACCTGAGCAGGCTAAAGCTTTATTGGTGATGGCGAGTCGAAAACAGATTGAATGCATTGCTGAGATTTTAGTTGCATTATCAAAATTATCCATCTCCAGAAATACTAAGCGTTTATTGGAAAAGCATAAGAAACTAATTCACAATCTTATTCATCTGAATGAACACGCAAGATTACGCCTGCTTCAGTTACATCATAAAAAACTGTATGCGATTTTCATTTCAATTAAGTCAAGATTGTTAGGGGTTTTATCATGAGGAAGTATGTAACCATAACATATGATTCTTACCTTCGATATAAGAAGGATGAGGGGAATAAAAACAATATCATAACACCCAGTGAACTTATTGATGATGATGATGCAGTTGATATTGATGTTGATAAAGATGTTATTGATAAATTTGCTATCAATAAAACCCCCACCAGAAGAAGAACAAAAAGTCAAGGAAAAAAGAGCAACCTTTGAGTCATCCTGCCGCCTCTGCTCCTCCTCTATACGAAGCGATCAATGAGAGGGCGTCGTTTTTGCCGCCGGCGACGTCGACGACGACGTCACCATCGTCTCATCTTCCTCCTCCTCCTCCTCCTCCTCCTCCTCCTGGAATACCGAGAACAAGTGGTGTTAAAAAAAAAAAGAGAACAAAAAAGAAATCTTCACATAATTGATTGTCTGCTTTTACATGTAAAAGCGATGGTTTGAACCAAAAACAAACATTTCTTGCCGTGAATATGGCCTATGCTGCCGACACGGCGTAAAGCAACCACCAATCAATCAATCAATCAATCATGTGGTGTTATCACAAGGCAAAACAGAAGAAAAGGAGTGAATGAAGAATGGTGAAAGTTCTTCTCCCATCGCTAACTGAGGAAGAGAAGCGATATCTTCATGATACATGCTTCAATCCAAGTCATCCTGGAAGTTTATCAGGAATCAATAGACTTTATACTGAAGTTAAAAAGGAGAAGAAATTAAAAATATCTCTTCGCAAAATACGTGAATGGTTAGAATCGCAAGACAGTTTTTCAACTTTTATGAAAGCTCCCCATAGATATAAACGTGAGCGATTAGTTATATCTGATAAACATTATCAATTTGATGTTGACACCCTCTCCATGATGTTTTATAAAGATCATAATTCTGGTTATGGTTATATTTTAGTTTGCATTGATGTATTTACAAGATATCTAATAACTAGACCATTACTCAATCTTCAAGTTTCTTCTGTTAAAGAAGCATTTGAAAACATTAAAAAAAGTAATCCCCCTACTCCTAAAAATATCCGCAGTGATCGAGGATCGGAGTTCATTGCAAAAATGATGCAGCAATATTTTAAATCCCTAAACATTTTTTTTTTTTTAATTTTTAAATTTTTATTGACGAGGTATTTACTCTGCCCATAACGTATAAGCTCCTGTCAGGGTGCTTGTTTTCAACGCTGGACAGCTGTGGTGCTGTTTTGATCTGTTCCTTTGCCCAGGAGTGTTTACCTGTGTCTGCTCGGGTCAGCCTTCTGCAATGTTGGTTGTTAGTAATAGCCTATGTTAGTTTTTTTTGTAATTTTCCAGTTTTTTCTTGTCTAGTCTGAGTAATGATACCTTAGCCTACTATGTACATCTACTTGGGTGACATGCAGGCTTGTGGGAGAGGATCCCGTTCCATTCAGATTTTTGTTATTTGTTACAGCATCCTTTCACGTAAACCCTGTCCTTAGATAGTGCACTCGTGTGCTAGAACACACTCGGACCCTTTAGGACTGCGGCCAGGTGGGATGGCTGTGTTGCTTCCCTAGCCATTTTGTATTTCAGGGTGGATCAGTTGCAGGACCGTGGCTTGTCCACTTCTGTGTTGGTTTGTGCCATTACACATACCCAGGTGGACTGCGCCATGTGGTGATAGCTTTCCTGATTTCCTTAATACTTAGGAGAGCTAATTTCCCTATTTTTTCTGTTTAGTGCCTACCACTTTTCCTGGCCTGTCTTTTGCTTTCTGTGCCAGTACACAGCAAGCATTCACGGCGCTCAGGGGCAGGTGCGGTTTTGTTGTGTCAGTAAGTAATTGTTTTCTTTAGGAATTTTTTGTAGTGGTCAGGGTTACGGATCGCCCGCAATTTTACATTTTGTTTATTCCAGGCATGTGCTGCCATGGTTAGTACACTTCTCTCATGTATTTTCATCAATCATTTCACCACCTTAAATAGCGAGACTAAGGCGCATATGGCTGAACGCGTGATTCAAACACTTCGAGCTCGCTTGGCTAGATTATTCAAAGCAACTCATAGCTTTAACTGGAGTGATTCACTGCAAGCGGTAAGAGCAGCCTACAATGATAGTGAGCATAAAGGGATTGTACTCCGCGAAATGCTTTCTGTGAAAAGGATAAGAGTGAACTTTGGCATTATCAATATCTCAGAAATGATTCAGCAACTACCACAGGAAGAGCGAGCGTTTTTAATTTTCAAACCAACGATCGAGTGAAGCTCTCATATTTAAGTTCTCCATTTACACATCATTATGATGAAAAGTGGACAAAGGAAATTTTCATTGTAACAGAACGTAAAATTAAACAAGGGTTTGAAAAATATAAAGTCAAGGCCTGGGATAACTCGCCTATTGAAGGATGGTTCTATCCTGAAGAATTGCAAAAGGTTGGAGTGAGTGATGATACTTTATTTGAGATAGAAACAATTATTTCTGGAACTGTTAAAGATAAAAAAAAGTATTCTTTGGTAAAATGGAAATCATATGATTCCTCTTACAATAGCTGGATTTTATCAAGTGAAATTCACAAACTAGGAGTGTAGATCAGTAGACTTAGATCAGAATATTATATGTGTGTATGTTATGTGCTTCCTCATTTTGATTTTGTTTGCATCACTGTCAACATGGTGAACTTCTGTCTGAATTCATTAATGGATTTGAAACTTCGTTCACATAACACTTGGCATGATTTTACAGTCTCAATCAATCCCCCCATTCATTTGGAGCAGGGAGCGGGATGGTATATATCCCTTCTTCAAATAGATTTTGAAAAAGAAAGTATTCCAGAAAAAATCTTGGCAGAGGAAAATGAAAAAGAAAAAGAAAAAGAAAAGCCATTCCTCCCTCGTCTTCAGCATCGTTAGCTTCACCACCGATAACATCAAAATATGTGTAGTTTTTTGTAATCTCATTACACCTGTCGCAATAGGAGATTCTCCGCAAGGGGTGTTAGCTTACAGCTATAAAGGAAGTGGTGGGAGTGGAGGATATCATATGACACCATCTGCTCCGTTACACCAACCCATCAATACTCAATACTTGAATTCTATAAGGATCTCCATCAGAGACGAACGAGGAGAAATCCCTTTGATAGAAGCTGACGTCACTCGTTGCATTCTTCAAATTTGTAGAGACTATGGCCTTAGTTCCGCTAGGTACAAGCTCTAACAGCTGGGTGCTTCATTCTAATGCTAAGTGTATCACAGCATTCAAAAAACCTAAGAATAGCTTTAAAACTATTTCCAGCTTGAAGCATGTAAAGACATCTTCACCCAAAATAGAGATGGTTTCACCAGTTAGTCATGTATTAGAGCAAACCAAGGAGAAGCAGGAGCGAATAAATCTAACGACAGAAAACATGGTGGGGGAGATCAATCACAGCACGATTCCCTCTAAGAAGAAAAAGAGAAAAGATGAGAAAAGCGGAAGTAGGAAGAAGAAGAGAGAAATGCATCAATCTACTATAAGTAGATTGATGCAGGAACGCATGCGTCAGTCGAATGGAGGAATAAAAGGGAGAAGAGGTAAAAGCAGTGAAGAGAAGAACAAAAAGAAGAAGAAGAAGAAGGATCAAACGAAACGCAAATCTCAATCCCTACATTCTAAGCATTTCAAACGAAAGAATAAGAAATGAGAAGTGAGAAGTAGAAGAGTGAGATTGTGAGTTTGAGAGATATGATAGAGAGAGAGAGAGTGAGTGTGAATGATCACAATTTCATTAATAAAATTATAAAATGCAGCAGAAATATCTCCTACAGGATGCGGTTGAGGGATATACTGAGAGACTGGATATTTTCTCCAAACCACGTACCCAGATAGCACACAGCTGTCGGGCCGACGTCGGCTATTGGTCGCACCGTCGCCATCGACTTTCCACCGTCGGCCCACCGTTGGGCCGACGGTGGTACTCTGACGTTGGTTTTCAATCCCTTTCCTCTTTTGAGCCACCGTCGGGCCACCGTTGGGCCGACGGTGGTGTTCCGACGTTGGTTTCAAACCCTTTCCACTTTTGAACCACCGTCGGGCCACCGTCGGGCCTAAGGCGGTAGCCCGCCGCTGGTTTGCATTCATTTTCCACATTCGAGCCACCGTCGGGCCACCGTCGGGCCGACGGTGTTGTTCCGACGTTAGGTTTCAATCCCTTTCCACTTTTGAACCACAGTCGGGCCACCATCGGGCCTACGGCGGTAGCCCGCCGCTGGTTTGCATTCATTTTCCACATTCGAGCCACCGTCAGGCCGACGGTGTTGTTCCGAGGTTAGATTTCAATCCCTTTCCACGTTTGAACCACCATCGGGCCACCGTCGGGCCTCCGTCGGGCCGACGGTGTTGATCCGCGCATGCGCAGTTCTTTAAATTTCCGGCTCGAGTCGCCAGTGGAACACGTGCGATCGTTGAGTAGCATTCTTTTTCAACAAATAACTCCAGATATCGCAGGAATTTTAAGGAATTACTTAACAGGTTTGTTTATTAATATGTTTAGATTATTTTGTAAAAGTTTTGTAATTTATTACGACATATTAATGGAATTATTCGTGTTAATACGATTTGAATTATCGGGTACGGGTTGTTGACAGTTCGACTCAGTTCAAGTCGCCACTGGAACACGTGCGATCGTTGAGCAGCATTCTTTTTCAACAAATAACTCCAAAAATCGGAGGAATTTTAAGGAATTATTTAACAGGTTTGTTTATTAATATGTGTAGATTATTTTGTAAAAGTTTTGTAATTTATTAGGATGTATTCGTGTTAATACGATTTGAAGTACCCTGTCCCGGATGTTGACGAAAAACCGCCATCTTGTTTTTTTCCGAGAAGACACTGTCACTATAGTGTCAATACGTACAGACTATATTAAATTTATAAGGTTAGGGTTCTCGATTTCTATTAATTTTGAATAAAACTAATATTTTTGCACCTGTACCGTGTACGTATTGACACTAGAGTGACAGTGTCTTCTCGGCTCGTCGGCTCGTCAGCGGTTTCCGCCGTCGGGGTGACGTCGGCAGGTTGGACAAAACAGCGTTTGTCGCCGTCGGGCCGACGTTGGTTTGTCGCCGTCGGCTCGTCGGCGGTTTCCGCCGTCGGGGCGATGGCGGCAGCCGCCGTTGAGTCGACGGCGGGAGGTTGGACAAAACAACGTCGGCCTGATGGCGACAAACGCCGTCGGGCCGCCGGAGCGGCCGCCGGAGCGGCCGCCGGAGCGGCCGCCGGAGCGGCCGCCGTCAGGCTGACGGCTGTGTGCTATCTGGGGTATGGATGCAGGGGTATTCTACTTGGATTATGTTCAGATTCACCCTACGTCCACCATTTCCAATGAGGGATCGATTCTATTCAAAGTAGATGGAACGAATGGTGGATATCTCAATACAAGGAATATACAGATGACGATTTCAATGAAAATCGTTAAATCGGACAACTCCCCAGTGACGTCTACTGATGATGTCACCCTAACAAATCAGCCGCTGTATAGTGTATTCCGTCAAGTGAATGCCACAATTAATAATTCTTACATCAACTCCGATGTCGGTGGATTATATGCTCAAAAGAATTACTATAAATCATTATTTGGAAAAAATAAGGGGTTGAATTCTAGTTATAATAGAATGAAAGGATACTTTCCGGATGAAGATCATGTTGAATTGGTGAATATTATTCCCAAAGAATCAGCCCCTTCCTTTAATGCGGGATTGAATGCGCGTCATAAACTCACCAATAAGGGGCAAGTAGCAGAATTTAAAGGTCCTCTAGGATTAGATTTTATCGATGATTTAGATAAGATTTTAGTGAATGGATGTGAAATTATCTTCGAATTTCAACAGCATAGTGACGCCTTTAGACTTCTCTCTCCTACAGAAGGTGCAAGTTATAAGCTTCTAATCACTAAGATGTATCTCACTGTAAACTATATTCGCATTAGACCAGAGATATTACTAAGTCATTCAGAGAAGTTTGCTCAGAATTCTGAGCTTAATGTAGCGCAATTCACTTTTCCCCGAACCATGATGAGACTATTCACAATTCCTGCAGGTGTTAAAACATGGGAGGCTACAGGTGTTTTAGGTGATAAAATCCCTTATCAACTCGCATTAACACTTGTGAATGATATAGCATACTCAGGAAGTTACAGTAGAAATCCCTTCAATTTAGAACATTGTAAAGTAGAATATATTTCCTTTGAAATAGATGGACGAAGTGTTCCAGATAGACCCTTAACCCCTAATTTTGAAACTGGGGATGAATCTATTCATTGAATCTTTTCACGCAATGTACATTGTCTCCTGATGATTTTCAAAAAGGAAGGACAGTATTCTGTTTCAATGTGGAGGAGTCCACCTACGGAACTGATATGGAGGGAGTATATCCTATTCTGAAGCACGGATCATCCAGAATATGTCTCTCATTTAAAGAAGCTCTACCCAACTCGATGGTCGCCATCATTTCAGCACAGGTCATTGGAGATTTCACTATTAGCAAATCAAGACTTGTAACATTAAATCAATGACAAGGAGAAAGAAGAAGAGAGGGAGAAAGAGAGAGAGAGAAAGGAAAGAAAAGTGAAAGGAGAGAAGCATCCATACATATAATGTTAGTTTTAGTATGAGTATCCTCAGAAATGTGAATGAATGTTTAGAATTAGTACTATTATTAATATTATTATTATGTTGTATATAATGAGATGTGAAGAGCAAAATATTTCTATCAATCGCTATTATCAGTAGATATTTGCTAATAGCGAATTTTATATGCGGAGTGAAGTGGAAGTATTATGATGCAGTGTATTATGATGTGATGTGATGAGATGTCTTGCCGTGTGATGTATCATGATGCGATATGATGAAATGTGAAATTAAAATAATCCATCGTCTAATGTCTGTAGTTATTGCTTCTTTCTTTACAGGTCGAATTCATCTCCTCCTGTTCATTGTTATGATTCCCTTCGAATAGAGAGTGAGATTCTCATATTACTTTAGTATTTTCTTTTATATTATTGGTGTATGTATATATAGATATATATATCTAAAGATGAATAAATAAATAATTAAATTAAGTTCAATATATATATCTATATACTTGTTAAAATGTGGGTTTTCACTCTCTTCCTTTCTAAATACTAAACTCCGCATCTCACAACACTCACTCTCCACTCTCTCACTTTCGTATATCTGACACCACATCCGCTTCAATTCAGTTTTCCCAATCCTATATATTAGGAACTGAATATTGCAAATATTCTTTATTTATAGTATGTAAATTGAATATAAGTAAATGTCGATATAGATATATATATATATAAAAATATATATATATATATATATAAATACTTTTCATTAAACTTATTTCATTAAAAAAACAACCAATCACTTTCGAACATTCTCAACAATGCGAACTCGTTTTACTTTTCCACGTGCTTCAGTGTGGTATACAGGATTATAAGGAGTGATAAGGAATCATGATTCAATCATACACGATTCAATCATATACGATGTGGAAAAAGGATAGGATGTGGAAAAAGGATGTGAAAATCTACTAAATAAGAGAAGTATTTCTTTATGGTGTGATAGATTCACAGATGTCGTTATTATCGTGGAATCATGATGTGAACGACTGAGGAGGATGGTCAAAGAGTGTGAAAGACTAAATCTTCTATGGGGATTTAAAAAAAAAGTAAATACAAATAAAACAACAACAAATTGTTACACCACACAAAATGAAATCTTTTCACAGCTAACACAATTAAAGAGATATGATTTAGTTAAATTTTGATTATTCAGATTTTCTTTGTTTAGTCCGATTTTCTTTGTTTATTAGAAAGATGTTACTTTATTTAATATTTCTCACCAAGAATGACTCAATGTTTCTTGATGTTGCTGCATCGTCTCCTGCAGGTGGTGGGATATCTGGAAAGTTAACAGTAGTAATAAAGTTGTAAGTGGAGTAAAGGTGAAGGTGGGGGAGAAGGATGTCAAAGGTTATTCAGTCCGTCAGTTCATTTGGTGAAAGTTCTGCTGAAAACACGCATGCATATCTAGAGACCGCAGTCATAGAGCTATAAGTGGAGTAAAGACGAATATGAAGCAGAAGGGAATGTCATGACTGGTCATCTCATTTGCTGAAACTCCTGCTGAAAAACACGCATGTGTGTCTACAGACCGTAGTAATAGCGCTATAAGTGGAGTAAAGACGATTGTGAAGGAGAAGGGGATGTCAAAGGTTACTCAGCAACGGAATGAGTGGTCAACTTATTTGGTGAAACTCCTGCTGAAAAGAAAATAAAAAAAATAAAAAAAACACGCATGCATGTCTACAGAAATTATTGAAAACATAAAGTGTTTAGGTTCAATGCTGGGCGGGAGATTCTATCTCTACATCAAGATTTTGATGGGAAAATAATATAAAATTGGACTTTACATTTAATATAGATCTGAGAAAACTTTTCATTCAGAATAAAAATGAAGAGTTAGTTTTAATATATCTATATATATATATATATTTCCCACCTGGAGGAATGAGAGAGTGGAAATCTTGTTGGAGTTTTGGAAGATGATGATGATGATGATGTTGGAGGGGAGTAGAACATTTGAATGCTTCTATCCCCTCCTCCAGATTCAGTCCTCCCTCCACCCTATCCTCCAGTTCCGTTACAATCACCAATCTCGCGGTTTTGATGCCGTCTGCATCGGATAGGTGAAAGGAATCCCCCTCCTCCTCCTCCACCATCTCCTCTTCCTCTCCCTCTTCCTCTTCCTTCTCTTTCTCCTGTAATTCGAACAGATCCTTGGTGGTGGTGTTGGAGGAGTCAAAGGTGGGGGAATAAGTTGAGGTGGACTCATCAAACGCCTGCAGTGTCTCCCCTAGTAAAAATGCTGTGAAAAGAATAATAATAATAATAATGGTAATAATAATAATATTAATAATAGTAATATTAATAATAATAATAATATTAATAATAGTAATATTAATAATGACATTGATATGAAATAAAAGGGAAGATGATGATGAAAATGATTATTCTGATATATATATATGTTATGTATAAACTCTTATGCGTATATTATTCATGCAATGTAATTATCCTATTATCCTTCTCTACTTGTCTTCTCCCCAACTCCTGGACAACTTGTATAAGTTTAGTGTGTTGGGTAGGTGGAGCTGGTGGTTGGTGTGCGGCCTGGAGGGCAGGTTAGCTGCTCCAAGCAGCCCTACTCCCCGCCTTCCCTCCAGGTGGCCGCCTGCTCGCCCTCCTTCTGCCCACTCCACCTCCTATTTTTGCTCGGTGAAAACGTGTCAGCTGCTCCGTTCCGCTATCTGACACACTGGTACACATGCTTCTACATGTGACCATGAGTAAGGAATTATGCTCGGCCTGCGGCGAGGAACATGAGGCACCAAGGGGGGCCAAATGTAAGAGGGCCAAACTTCCTACAGGAAAGAAAATTGTGAAGAGCGAAATGGAGGAGGAGGATCGCACAGAGATGTCGGAGCAGACAGGAGCGAGCGGCGTGGATGGGACGCGGGCGCGCAGGGAAAAGAAGGCTACTAAATACGACCGGGAAGTGGCAGTCGTCGAGGACGAGGAGGAGCGAACGTTGAGGGAATGACTCGAGCAAAAGGCATGCAAGCGGCGTAAGATGGCGCTGAGAGCGGCTTTGGAGGAGACCGATGAGGAGGACACGGTCGTGAAACCATGTGGCCGGGACAAAGCACGTAAATCATGCAAGCCCCGGGCTAGGGCGGCGCTACCTGCTGGGCACGGTGACCCGAGCTCCAGCTCTTCCTCCTCAAGTTCTTCATCAAGTTCAAGCAGCAGCAGGAGCAGATCGAGGAGCCGGTCACACCGCCACAGGAAGCGCCGCAGTAAGTTTGCCATTGACCGTTATGTAAAAGGGGAAAAGAGTATCAAGAAGGTCAGTTTTATAGAACTCATGTACGCGGCGCTCCTGTGGGGCATGAAAAAGGCAGAGAAAGTCGGGATGGAGATGCACCTCGTCCGTGGCTACATGGGACATTTAGCTTGTCTTTGTATGCATGCCACCACAGCAAACTATACGGACGATGCGTACAGGGGCTATGATAAAGCAGTACGCGAGAAGGTTAAGGAAAAAGGCCTCAAACATTTTAAGCTAGGTGATCAGGAGCTGTCACTCCTACACTTTAATCTGGACAATGCTAAGGCGCTAAAAGATACTAAGAAGGTGGCAGCCGCACGCACGGGCATGGGGGCTAAGAGGAGCTTGGAGCATAGTAGTAAGGTCAAAGGTGCGTGTTACGCCTTTAACTACAACAAAGACGGATGCACAGCCAAGGACTGTAAGTGGGAACACCGCTGTCTCGCTTGCAAACTCGGTAGATGAGGAGGTTCTAGGACAAAATTCTAGGACAACAATTTAAAAAAAAAGTAGAATTAGCTGCATCAATATTATCATTATCATCAAGCATCTTCATCATTCATTATCAATATCTTCATTTTCTATCCGCATCTGTCATACAAATAAAAAGAAACAAGCAAACAATGCATTATTCATTCTCAAGAATTCATTTCATATCATTTCATATATCATATCAGTATCATATCATATCATTTCATTTCATATCATTTCATATATCATATCAGCATCATATCATATCATATCATATCATATTATGTTATTTCATTTCATATCACACCAGTCTACTCACACCACAGCAACACCATAACACCTCCTTTCACATTCATCAATAGCGGCATTAGCAAAATTATCATCATCATTTCATTCCAACATATCACACATTAAATAAACACATAATTATTATTCATTCATCAATAGAAACATTAGCAACATTATCATCATTCCAGCATATTACAAATTAAATAAACACATCATTTTTAGTCATTGATGCATTCATTCATTCATGCGCAAGAAAATATAACATCACAACTCGACTTATCACATCACAGAAAAAGTTACCTGTGTTCTTGTTCTTTGATTGGCGATAGTATCGCATGCATAGGCTGCATGAAAATAGCAGGAGGGTGCAGACCGCACCCAATGCAGATTTTAGCGCAATATCTCCTGCTATTATATCAGTAATCCTCCTCTCATCCGCATCCTCATCGCCACTTTCACTTTTACTCCCTTTCTCTCTCCCCAGCAATAATTTTCTAGTCGCCTCCTTTAGTTTCATCTTCAAAAGACTTATAATTGAAGGTGTAATCGAAACTGAAGAAGTAGAAGAAGCGTGGGGGGTAAGAGAGGGAGTTGAAGTTGGGGTAGATGATGCTATTGTTGTAGTTGAAGTTGGGGTAGATGATGCTATTGTTGTAGTTGTCAGCGAAGCCGTATTCATAGTCGAAGCCGTATTCATAGTCGAAGCCGTATTCATAGTCGAAGCCGTAGTCGTTGAAGGCATAGTCGTTGAAGCCGTAGTCGAAGCTGAAGCCATCGTCGAAGTCGTAAGTGAAGTCTTACTCGAAGTCGTAGTTGATGACATTGATGAAAACGAAGATGATGATGACAAAACTGATGATGAAGCTGGGCCGTGGAAGAGAATTCTTTTAGTCTTTATTACGTTTAACGAATGGGAGGGAGTAGACGGAGAGCAGTCGGAGGCGATGATTAATCCTCCTTTTACTCTTTCGGAAGGGATGGAGCTACAATCAAACGTCGTCAACTGCCTCGCAACGGAAAGAATTTTTTAATTTGGAAATTCATGTTGTATTCTAGTGATATTAATTCAAAATAAAAAGGAGTGATCTAAAAATAAATTTATTTGGAAGATCCCAAAGATCTTCCTCGCTAAAGCGAGGAAAGATTTTAGTTGTTTTTGAAACAAAGGTGCAATGTCGAAGCGCATTGCATAGATAGAATTCCACCACCAACACCATTCCCATCACCATCAGACACCACCACCTCATTCTAACACCTCCACCACTTCCACCACCCGAAACAATTTCATCGGCGCAAACCATGTCTGAAAAGCAAAAGTGAACGCTCAAACGCTCGAATGCTCGAGTGCTCGAACGCTCGAGCGCTCAAATGCTCGAGCGCTCGAATGTTTGAGCGCTCGAATGCTCGAACGCTCGAGCGCTCGAACGCTCGAGCGCTCGAACGCTCGAACGGTCGAGCACTCAAACGGTCGAGCGCTTGAGCGCTTGAACGCTCGAGCGCTCGAGTGCTCGAGCGCATGAACGCTCGAGCGCGCGAACGCTCGAACGCTCGAACGCTCGAGCACTCAAAAGCTCGAGTGCTCGAATATTCGAGCGCTCGAACGCTCAAGCGCTGGAACGCTCGAACGCTCGAGCGCTGGAACGCTCGAGCGCTGGAACGCTCGAGCGCTGGAACACTCGAGCGCTGGAATGCTCGAGCGCTCGAGCGCTCGAACGCTCGAGCGCTCGAACGCTCGAGCGCTCGAACGCTCGAGCGCTCGAATGCTCGAGCACTCAAGCACACTAATGCTCGAGCGCTCGAACACTCGAGCGCTCGAACGCTCGAGCGCTCAAACGCTCGAGCTATCAAACGCTCGAGCGCTCGAACGATCGAGCGCTCGAACGCTGGAGCGCTCAAACGCTGGAGCGCTCAAATGCTGGAGCGTTCGAACGCTCGAGCGCTCGAACGATCGAGCGCTCGAACGCTCGAGCGCTCGAACGCTCGAGCGCTCGAACGCTCGAGCGCTCGAACGCTCGAGCGCTCAAACGCTCGAGCTATCAAACGCTCGAGCGCTCGAACGATCGAGCGCTCGAACGCTGGAGCGCTCAAACGCTGGAGCGCTCAAATGCTGGAGCGTTCGAACGCTCGAGCGCTCGAACGATCGAGCGCTCGAACGCTCGAGCGCTCGAATGCTCGAGCGCTCGAACGCTTGAGCGCTCGAATGCTCGAGCGCTCGAGCGCTCAAGCGCTCGAACGCTCGAATGCTCAAGCGCTTGAGCGCTCGAGCACTGATTTCTCATTCATTCATTCACTGATTTCTCATTCATTCACTCATTTCTCATTCATTCACTCATTTTTCATTCATTCACTCATTTCTCATTCATTCACTCATTTCTCATTCATTCACACATTTTGTTTCATTCATTCACTCATTTTCATTCATTCCTTCCATTCATTTTTCATTCCTTCCATTCATTTATTCATTCATTCAAGTATGATTTACATAATTGAAACATATTTCTATAGCATAATATTCATTTGATAAACTCTCTTTCATTCATTCATTCATTCATTCTTTCATTCATTCATTCTTTCATTCATTCATTCTTTCATTCATTCATTCTTTCATTCATTCATTCATTCTTTCATTCATTCATTCATATATACATTCTTATATAGTCTCATTCATATACATTTACTCACTTACAAAAACATAATCAATTTGATAAAACTCACCTTCATTCATTCATTCCTTCATTCATTCATTCCTTCATTCATTCTTTCATTCATTAATTTTACATACATACATATACTCATTCAATACATACATACACAACCTCATTCGTTCATATATACATTTACTTACATAGAAAATGAGTCTTCCTCCTTCCTTTTAATTGATCAAATTAAATAAATATCACATCATATGATTCGCTGTAGCTAAATTGAGCTATATTTCTATAGCAAAATAAACATTTTAATCAACTTACCTAGTTTTTTAGAGGAAAACTGCTGCTTGAATGAAAAGCGACTTTCAAACTGGAGGAGAATGTCTAGACGCGTTTTATCAAACCTTTATCTACGGAATGCAACACTAAACTTCATTTAGAAAATCTTATCTTATCTGTTCTTCTTCTTTTTCTCATCAATAAAATTATCGAAAATAATAATAATAATAATAATAAATGCGAAATGAATATAATGCATAATATAATGAAATATAGAAATGAAGGCATATAGTTAATTTTATTTATTTTTGTGATTCTTGGTGGGTGGGTGTGATGTGCAGTAAACAGGTGGTAGGGTGGTGTGTGCGTGTGTGTGTGTGGGTAGGAGGGGAAGTGAACACACACACTCACATATCTCACATATTACATTCATATTGTCATCCATATTCATTCTCTACACACACACACACATATATATATATATATATATATATATATATAAATATCAAAAATCTTCCTTGTGTGGAGTGGATGAGGGAAGATGGAGGGAATTCACTTGTGGAAATTCGACTGTTAGAATTGGGTGTAGTTGATGCTTGGGGTGGCTGTGAAAGTCTCATAAACCACTCGAGGTGTCCCGTAAACCTGTTCACCCCCCCACACACACACATACACACACAGCGTCCTCTCCTGCGAGGGGGAGGGAGGGAGGAGTCACAGAGTATATGCTTGAAGAATATACTCCGTTCCGCCTCAGCTGTTAGCTGAATGGGAGGGGAGGTGAGTGGGAGGGAATAGGTGTGGGATGATAGTGGAATGAGGTATATGCTTGGAGAGTTAACTTGTGACAACTCAAATGACCCTCCCATCCAATGAAAAATAAGAGAAGGAGGTTCCGACACTCAATACAAATTTTTTTTTTAAACAAAAAAAACCCGTCCAATCAAAATGAAGAAGAATATTAATATCATGGGGAGGGAGAATGATGCATAATTAACTAGGCGGGGTTTATGCATTCTTGTGACTATAAAAACTGTAGTTGCAGCAGAAGCTCAGATATCTTTTCACTTCAGTGAAAATATTTTATTTCACGTCAATATCGTGTGAGGTGAGATATTACACCGCGTGAGATAGACATCACACCGTGTGAGATAGACATCATACCGAGTGAGATAGACTGACATCACACCACATGAGATAGACATCACCCCGTGAAGACGATCCATCCTCCCTTCTTGGAGCGGGAGTGGAATTGGGAGTGGATGCAAGATTAGGGGAAAACCCCTGGAGACGACAAGTAACGGTTTTTCTGACAGTTTTATGTTCAGTGAGTGAATGAGTGAAGCAGTCCCACCATGTCTAAAGGAGCAAGCTTCAAGTATATCCATCGTCGAGGAAACGGAGAAGGAGGAGGAGGAGGAGAAGGGTAAGTCGCTATTATTAGTATACTATTATTCATTCAATCATTCATTCATTCATTCTTTCATTCAGTCATTCATTATTCATTCGTTCATTCCACCTTTCATTCCACCTTTCATTCTTTCATTCCACCTTTCATTCATTCATCCATACATCTATTCATTCCTCTATTCATTCCTCTATTCATTCATCTATTCATTCATTAATTCTTTCATTCGTATATTACATTCATTTAATTCATCTATTCATTCACTCAGGAATGATTGTATGTCTACTTTATTATACTTTTCACGTTTTCAAATACTTTTCACGTTTCTTTCATTCGTATAATCATTCGTTCATTCAATCTTTCACTCTTTTGTATTTTGTATGATCGTTTGTATGTCTAGTCTGTTATACGTTTCACATTTTCATATACGTTTCACGTTTTCATATACGTTTCACGTTTTCAAATACTTTTCACATTTTCTAATACTTTTCACGTTTTCAAATACTTTTCATGTTTTCAAATACTTTTCACGTATGTCTAGTCTGTTATACGTTTCACATTTTCATATACGTTTCACGTTTTCATATACGTTTCACGTTTTCAAATACTTTTCACATTTTCTAATACTTTTCACGTTTTCAAATACTTTTCATGTTTTCAAATACTTTTCACGTTTTCGAATAGTGTGTATTACTAAATGAAAATATCTTACTTTCATCAAATAGATTGAGAAAATGGTGTTGATACTGTCAGATGCGAATTTGATTATTATTTATTTATTCTCACTCTACTATTCTCCTTTTTTTTCTCTAGATCTGATGCGCTCAAGTACTTCCACTCGAGTCAAAGACGGAAATCGGTATTGATTGCTGCGATGAAAGATCGAGTGCGCTCATGCTCTGTGTGTATTGAACGATGGTTCATACACATATTTGCATCCCGGCTACGGAACATATTCCGCCATCGATCTCAGCATTGTAGAACCAGAACTGGCGCTGGACTTTTCGTGGAGGGTCTGGGATGACCTCTGCGGGAGCGACCACTTCCCAATTATTCTTAATTGTGGGGGGGCATCTCCCATAGAGCGAGAGAGGAGCTGGCGGCTTTGTAAAGCCGACTGGCCCACCTTCCAGACCCTATGTTGCGAGAAGTTCACTCCAGACATCAGTGACATCGATGCCTTCACTGAGATGCTGAGATGGATCGCGGAGAAAACTGTTCCGAAGACCTCGGCAACTCCCAAGCGTTTGACGCCTCCATGGTTAGATGACGGCTGTAGGAGGGCTATTAAGGAACGAAAGAAAGCTCAGCGTAAATTCCACAGGAGACCGACTGCTGAAAATCTGGCGCTCTTTAAAATTCTGCGCGCTCGCGCTCGCAGAACAATCAAAGAAGCGCGGAGGCAGTGTTGGAGACAATTTGTTTCTAGCATCACCATGCACACGCCGTTGGGCAAAGTATGGACAATGATCAGAAGAATCAAACGAAGGGGAGGTGATTCTTCTGTAGTCCAGCACTTGAAACACAATGGCACCATTCTCACATCACTCGACGAAATAAGTGAAGAATTGGCTCGCACCTTTGCTGGAAACTCGTCTTTGGCAAACTGCCTCCCGGGCTTTCGGGTGGTCAAGGAACGCCAAGAGCAAAAGCTCTTGGACTTTTCTTCCGATGGCGAGGAGCACTACAACTCCCCATTCAGTATGGATGAGTTGAGGTGTTCTTTGGAAAGCTCGCATGACACAGCAGTTGGACCTGATGGAATTCATTATCAATTTTTTAAACATCTCCCTGAACATGCACTGAGACTGTTGCTTCAACTCTTCAACAACATCTGGGAGTCGGGTGTCGTCCCCGCCTCTTGGCGGGAGGCGACAGTAATACCGATTCCCAAACCTGGTAAAGACCAGAGTGAAGCCCACAACTATCGTCCCATAGCCCTTACAAGCTGCATCTGTAAAACCATGGAGCGCATGGTAAACAACCGCCTCGTCTGGCTACTGGAGTCAGGACACCACCTGTCCAACCTTCAATGTGGCTTCAGACGGGGCCGCAGCACCCTCGACCATTTGGTGCGCATGGAGACCTTCATAAGAGATGCTTTCCTTAAGAAGGAGCACGTTGTGGCTGTCTTTTTCGACCTCGAAAAAGCCTATGACACAACGTGGCAGCATGGCATCATGGAGGATCTTCATGCGATTGGCCTTCGTGGCCACTTGCCAATTTTCATCAGGAACTTTCTAGCCTTCAGGCATTTCCGCGTCCGTGTCAAGACTACCTATTCCCGCCTACACTCACAGGAACTAGGAGTACCTCAAGGCAGCATACTGGCCGTGACCCTTTTCGGGGTCAAGGTCAATGGTATTGCTGCTGCTGTAAAGCAGGGGGTCTCCTGTAGTCTTTTCGTGGACGACTTTGTTTTATATTACAGCGGTGCTAACATGAATGTCATAGAGAGACAGCTACAACCAAGCATAAATGGGATCCATCGATGGTCAGTTCTGAACGGTTTCAAATTTTCCAAGACCAAAACAGTCTGCATGCACTTCTGCCTGCTGCGTAGAATACATGCGGAACCGGAGCTGACCCTGGATGGGGATCCCATTAAAGTCATTGAGAAAACCAAATTTCTGGGCCTCATTCTCGACGCAAAACTGTCTTTTGAAACGGACAAGAAACGGTCATGAAACGGACATGAAACGGACAAGAAACGGACAAGAAACGGTCATGAAACGGACAAGAAACGGACAAGAAACGGTCATGAAACGGACAAGAAACGGACATGAAACGGTCATGAAACGGAGAAGAAACGGTCATGAAACGGGCATGAAACGGAGAAGAAACGGTCATGAAACGGGCATGAAACGGACAAGAAACGGTCATGAAACGGGCATGAAACGGACAAGAAACGGGCATGAAACGGACAAGAAACGGACATGAAACGGGCATGAAACGGGCATGAAACGGACAAGAAACGGTCATGAAACGGGCATGAAACGGGCATGAAACGGGCATGAAACGGAGAAGAAACGGTCATGAAACGGGCATGAAACGGACAAGAAACGGTCATGAAACGGGCATGAAACGGGCATGAAACGGACAAGAAACGGAGAAGAAACGGTCATGAAACGGGCATGAAACGGAGAAGAAACGGTCATGAAACGGGCATGAAACGGGCATGAAACGGACAAGAAACGGTCATGAAACGGACAAGAAACGGCAATGAAACGGACATGAAACGGACAAGAAACGGGCATGAAACGGACAAGAAACGGACATGAAACGGGCATGAAACGGACAAGAAACGGTCATGAAACGGGCATGAAACGGACAAGAAACGGGCAAGAAACGGACAAGAAACGGACATGAAACGGGCATGAAACGGGCATGAAACGGACAAGAAACGGGCATGAAACGGGCATGAAACGGGCATGAAACGGGCATGAAACGGACAAGAAACGGTCATGAAACGGGCATGAAAGGACATGAAACGGTCATGAAACGGGCATGAAACGGACATGAAACGGACAAGAAACGGACAAGAAACGGTCATGAAACGGGCATGAAACGGACAAGAAACGGTCATGAAACGGGCATGAAACGGACATGAAACGGACAAGAAACGGACAAGAAACGGTCATGAAACGGGCATGAAACGGAGAAGAAACGGTCATGAAACGGGCATGAAACGGAGAAGAAACGGTCATGAAACGGGCATGAAACGGAGAAGAAACGGGCATGAAACGGGCATGAAACGGAGAAGAAACGGTCATGAAACGGACAAGAAACGGTCATGAAACGGACAAGAAACGGACATGAAACGGGCATGAAACGGACAAGAAACGGTCATGAAACGGACATGAAACGGACAAGAAACGGTCATGAAACGGGCATGAAACGGACAAGAAACGGTCATGAAACTGGCATGAAACGGACATGAAACGGGCATGAAACGGACAAGAAACGGACATGAAACGGGCATGAAACGGACAAGAAACGGTCATGAAACGGGCATGAAACGGACATGAAACGGGCATGAAACGGACAAGAAACGGTCATGAAACGGGCATGAAACGGACAAGAAACGGTCATGAAACGGACATGAAACGGGCATGAAACGGACAAGAAACGGACAAGAAACGGTCATGAAACGGGCATGAAACGGACAAGAAACGGTCATGAAACGGGCATGAAACGGGCATGAAACGGTCATGAAACGGACATGAAACGGACATGAAACGGACATGAAACGGACAAGAAACGGTCATGAAACGGACAAGAAACGGACATGAAACGGACATGAAACGGACATGAAACGGACAAGAAACGGACATGAAACGGTCATGAAACGGGCATGAAACGGACATGAAACGGGCATGAAACGGGCATGAAACGGACAAGAAACGGACAAGAAACGGACATGAAACGGACATGAAACGGTCATGAAACGGACAAGAAACGGACAAGAAACGGTCATGAAACGGACAAGAAACGGTCATGAAACGGGCATGAAACGGACAAGAAACGGACATGAAACGGGCATGAAACGGAGAAGAGGCATGAAACGGAGAAGAAACGGTCATGAAACGGACAAGAAACGGACATGAAACGGACAAGAAACGGACAAGAAACGGACATGAAACGGGCATGAAACGGACAAGAAACGGTCATGAAACGGACAAGAAACGGACAAGAAACGGGCATGAAACGGGCAAGAAACGGACATGAAACGGACATGAAACGGACAAGAAACGGACAAGAAACGGACAAGAAACGGACATGAAACGGGCATGAAACGGGCATGAAACGGACAAGAAACGGACATGAAACGGGCATGAAACGGACATGAAACGGGCATGAAACGGACAAGAAACGGTCATGAAACGGGCATGAAACGGACAAGAAACGGTCATGAAACGGGCATGAAACGGACAAGAAACGGACATGAAACGGGCATGAAACGGGCATGAAACGGACAAGAAACGGTCATGAAACGGGCATGAAACGGACAAGAAACGGACAAGAAACGGACATGAAACGGACATGAAACGGACAAGAAACGGACATGAAACGGGCATGAAACGGACAAGAAACGGACAAGAAACGGGCATGAAACGGACAAGAAACGGACATGAAACGGACAAGAAACGGACAAGAAACGGACATGAAACGGACAAGAAACGGACAAGAAACGGACATGAAACGGGCATGAAACGGACATGAAACGGACAAGAAACGGACAAGAAACGGTCATGAAACGGGCATGAAACGGACAAGAAACGGTCATGAAACGGGCAAGAAACGGACATGAAACGGACAAGAAACGGACAAGAAACGGACATGAAACGGGCATGAAACGGACAAGAAACGGACATGAAACGGGCATGAAACGGACATGAAACGGGCATGAAACGGGCATGAAACGGACAAGAAACGGACATGAAACGGACAAGAAACGGACATGAAACGGGCATGAAACGGACAAGAAACGGGCATGAAACGGACAAGAAACGGTCATGAAACGGGCATGAAACGGACAAGAAACGGGCATGAAACGGACATGAAACGGGCATGAAACGGACAAGAAACGGTCATGAAACGGGCATGAAACGGACAAGAAACGGGCATGAAACGGGCATGAAACGGACAAGAAACGGTCATGAAACGGACAAGAAACGGTCATGAAACGGACATGAAACGGACAAGAAACGGTCATGAAACGGACAAGAAACGGACATGAAACGGGCATGAAACGGAGAAGAAACGGTCATGAAACGGGCATGAAACGGACAAGAAACGGGCATGAAACGGACAAGAAACGGACATGAAACGGGCATGAAACGGACAAGAAACGGTCATGAAACGGGCATGAAACGGACATGAAACGGACAAGAAACGGACATGAAACGGACAAGAAACGGACAAGAAACGGACATGAAACGGACAAGAAACGGACAAGAAACGGGCATGAAACGGACAAGAAACGGACATGAAACGGGCATGAAACGGACAAGAAACGGACATGAAACGGGCATGAAACGGACAAGAAACGGACATGAAACGGGCATGAAACGGACAAGAAACGAGAAAGGGCATGAAAGGACAAGAAACGGACAAGAAACGGACCAGAAACGGACAAGAAACGGTCATGAAACGGGCATGAAACGGACAAGAAACGGACAAGAAACGGGCATGAAACGGGCATGAAACGGACATGAAACGGACAAGAAACGGACAAGAAACGGGCATGAAACGGGCATGAAACGGACAAGAAACGGACAAGAAACGGTCATGAAACGGGCATGAAACGGACAAGAAACGGACAAGAAACGGACAAGAAACGGGCATGAAACGGGCATGAAACGGACAAGAAACGGACAAGAAACGGACAAGAAACGGACATGAAACGGACAAGAAACGGACATGAAACGGGCATGAAACGGACAAGAAACGGACATGAAACGGACAAGAAACGGACAAGAAACGGACATGAAACGGGCATGAAACGGACAAGAAACGGACATGAAACGGGCATGAAACGGACAAGAAACGGACATGAAACGGGCATGAAACGGACAAGAAACGGACAAGAAACGGACATGAAACGGGCATGAAACGGACAAGAAACGGGCATGAAACGGACAAGAAACGGACATGAAACGGGCATGAAACGGAGGAAGAACGGGCAGAAACGGACAAGAAACGGACATGAAACGGGCATGAAACGGACAAGAAACGGACATGAACGGCAGAAACGACAAGAACGCATGGAAAGGGCAAGAAACGGACAAGAAACGGACATGAAACGGACAGAAACGACATGAAACGGACAAGAAACGGACAAGAAACGGGCATGAAACGGACAAGAAACGGACATGAAACGGACATGAAACGGACAAGAAACGGACATGAAACGGGCATGAAACGGACAAGAAACGGACATGAAACGGGCATGAAACGAACAAGAAACGGACAAGAAACGGACATGAAACGGACATGAAACGGTCATGAAACGGACAAGAAACGGACATGAAACGGACAAGAAACGGACAAGAAACGGTCATGAAACGGACAAGAAACGGACAAGAAACGGACATGAAACGGAGAAGAAACGGGCATGAAACGGGCATGAAACGGACAAGAAACGGTCATGAAACGGGCATGAAACGGACAAGAAACGGACAAGAAACGGGCATGAAACGGACAAGAAACGGTCATGAAACGGGCATGAAACGGACAAGAAACGGACATGAAACGGACAAGAAACGGACAAGAAACGGTCATGAAACGGGCATGAAACGGACAAGAAACGGACAAGAAACGGACATGAAACGGACATGAAACGGGCAAGAAACGGACAAGAAACGGACAAGAGGTCATGAAACGGACAAGAAACGGACAAGAAACGGTCATGAAACGGGCATGAAACGGAGAAGAAACGGACAAGAAACGGACAAGAAACGGTCATGAAACGGACATGAAACGGAGAAGAAACGGTCATGAAACGGGCATGAAACGGATAAGAAACGGTCAAGAAACGGTCATGAAACGGGCATGAAACGGACAAGAAACGGGCAAGAAACGGAGAAGAAACGGTCATGAAACGGGCATGAAACGGAGAAGAAACGGGCAAGAAACGGACAAGAAACGGTCATGAAACGGAGAAGAAACGGTCATGAAACGGGCATGAAACGGACAAGAAACGGGCATGAAACGGGCATGAAACGGACAAGAAACGGTCATGAAACGGGCATGAAACGGGCATGAAACGGACAAGAAACGGACAAGAAACGGTCATGAAACGGGCATGAAACGGACAAGAAACGGACAAGAAACGGTCATGAAACGGGCATGAAACGGACATGAAACGGACAAGAAACGGAGAAGAAACGGTCATGAAACGGACAAGAAACGGACAAGAAACGGACATGAAACGGACAAGAAACGGTCATGAAACGGGCATGAAACGGACAAGAAACGGTCATGAAACGGACAAGAAACGGACAAGAAACGGTCATGAAACGGTCATGAAACGGACAAGAAACGGTCATGAAACGGGCATGAAACGGACAAGAAACGGGCATGAAACGGACAAGAAACGGACATGAAACGGGCATGAAACGGACAAGAAACGGTCATGAAACGGGCATGAAACGGACATGAAACGGGCATGAAACGGACAAGAAACACAAGACACGGACATGAACGGACAAGAAACGGAGAAGAAGCGGTCATGAAACGGGCATGAAACGGCAAGAAACGGGCAAGAAGAAACGGACATGAAACGGGCATGAAACGGAGAAGAAACGGAAGAAACGGTCATGAAACGGAGAAGAAACGGTCATGAAACGGGCATGAAACGGACAAGAAACGGGCAAGAAACGGACAAGAAACGGTCATGAAACGGGCATGAAACGGAGAAGAAACGGTCATGAAACGGGCATGAAACGGACAAGAAACGGTCATGAAACGGACAAGAAACGGGCATGAAACGGACAAGAAACGGACATGAAACGGGCATGAAACGGACAAGAAACGGTCATGAAACGGGCATGAAACGGACAAGAAACGGGCATGAAACGGGCATG
This sequence comes from Branchipolynoe longqiensis, assembly GCA_030323885.1. NCBI lineage: Eukaryota > Metazoa > Annelida > Polychaeta > Phyllodocida > Polynoidae > Branchipolynoe > Branchipolynoe longqiensis. Next base: position 120,941,572 of record CM059188.1, read on the forward strand.
AAACGGACAAGAAACGGACATGAAACGGGCATGAAACGGACAAGAAACGGTCATGAAACGGACAAGAAACGGACATGAAACGGTCATGAAACGGACAAGAAACGGTCATGAAACGGACATGAAACGGACAAGAAACGGTCATGAAACGGGCATGAAACGGACAAGAAACGGGCATGAAACGGACAAGAAACGGTCATGAAACGGGCATGAAACGGACATGAAACGGGCATGAAACGGACAAGAAACGGTCATGAAACGGGCATGAAACGGACAAGAAACGGGCAAGAAACGGAGAAGAAACGGTCATGAAACGGTCATGAAACGGACAAGAAACGGACAAGAAACGGTCATGAAACGGACAAGAAACGGACATGAAACGTTCATGAAACGGACAAGAAACGGACAAGAAACGGTCATGAAACGGACAAGAAACGGTCATGAAACGGGCATGAAACGGACAAGAAACGGGCATGAAACGGACAAGAAACGGTCATGAAACGGACAAGAAACGGACATGAAACGGACATGAAACGGGCATGAAACGGACAAGAAACGGACAAGAAACGGACAAGAAACGGTCATGAAACGGGCATGAAACGGACAAGAAACGGGCAAGAAACGGACAAGAAACGGTCATGAAACGGGCATGAAACGGGCATGAAACGGAGAAGAAACGGTCATGAAACGGGCATGAAACGGACAAGAAACGGGCATGAAACGGGCATGAAACGGACAAGAAACGGGCATGAAACGGGCATGAAACGGACATGAAACGGTCATGAAACGGACATGAAACGGGCAAGAAACGGACAAGAAACGGACATGAAACGGACAAGAAACGGACAAGAAACGGTCATGAAACGGACAAGAAACGGTCATGAAACGGGCATGAAACGGACAAGAAACGGGCATGAAACGGACAAGAAACGGACATGAAACGGGCATGAAACGGACATGAAACGGGCATGAAACGGAGAAGAAACGGTCATGAAACGGGCATGAAACGGACAAGAAACGGGCAAGAAACGGGCATGAAACGTAATGAAACGTAATGAAACGGGCATGAAACGGACAAGAAACGGTCATGAAACGGGCATGAAACGGACAAGAAACGGTCATGAAACGGACAAGAAACGGTCATGAAACGGACAAGAAACGGACAAGAAACGGTCATGAAACGGACAAGAAACGGGCATGAAACGGGCATGAAACGGACAAGAAACGGACATGAAACGGGCATGAAACGGACAAGAAACGGGCATGAAACGGGCATGAAACGGACAAGAAACGGACAAGAAACGGACAAGAAACGGTCATGAAACGGACAAGAAACGGACATGAAACGGTCATGAAACGGACAAGAAACGGTCATGAAACGGGCATGAAACGGACAAGAAACGGACATGAAACGGGCATGAAACGGACAAGAAACGGTCATGAAACGGGCATGAAACGGACATGAAACGGACAAGAAACGGTCATGAAACGGACAAGAAACGGACATGAAACGGACAAGAAACGGAGAAGAAACGGTCATGAAACGGACAAGAAACGGACAAGAAACGGTCATGAAACGGACAAGAAACGGACATGAAACG